>CAIGQZ010032926.1:2253885-2271846 GCA_903798205.1 Danio tinwini | reverse complement strand
CTGGACCCCAGCAACCTAGCTAATTATAGGCCTATTTCAAATCTTCCATTTATGTCTAAAATACTTGAAAAAGTTGTTTCTACCCAATTATGCTCCTTTCTGCAGATGAACAATATTTTTGAAGTGTTTCAGTCAGGTTTCAGGCCTAATCACAGCACAGAAACCGCATTAGTAAAAATAACCAACGATTTACTCTTAGCTGCTGACCAAGGGTGCATCTCACTATTAGTGCTACTAGATCTTAGCGCCGCTTTTGCTAGTGCATGCTTTCATGACTTCTAGGCTGGATTACTGTAATGCTCTGTTTGCTGGTTGCCCAGCATCCTCTATTAACAAACTTCAGCTAGTACAAAATGCAGCTGCCAGAGTTCTTACCAGGTCTAGAAAATATGATCATATCACCCCAATTTTATCCTCCTTACACTGGCTGCCTGTTAAGTTTTGTATTGAATTTAAAATATTGCTTCTTACCTATAAAGCCTTAAATAATATAGCTCCTGTTTATTTAACCAACCTCTTGTCTCGCTACAATCCAACCCGCTCTTTAAGATCTCAAAACTCAGGGCTTCTTGTAGTACCTAGAATAGCTAAATCGAGTAAAGGAGGTCGAGCCTTCTCATATATGGCCCCTAAACTCTGGAATAGCCTTCCTGATAATGTCCGAGGCTCAGACACACTCTCACTCTTCAAAACTAGATTAAAGACCTATCTTTTTAGCAAAGCATACACTTAGTGCATTACATAGCGGTATGACGCATGATGTGCCCCACACACGATTTTGCTTCTTGTTTATATACACTATGAACAGCAGCTACGCTAATTATTCTCCTTATTCTGTATTTCCACCTGGGGGTACTCATCTCGAGACCCTCAGACTATGCAGTGCCACTGATGCGATCCAAGACCAGCGACGAGACGATCCCAAGGTTTCCGGACCAGGCCGTATCCCGAGCTGCTGCTGTGGTGGTCATGATGGAGAGCATAAGACTGATTCCTGTGATGCTCCAAGGACAGACGTGTCTTCGCTGAGGTCCAGCTACTGCGCCTAGACTGCAGCTCTGCACAAGACGTTTGGCCATAGGAGAAATGGTCGTGCCCAACTGAGCCTGGTTTCTTTCGAGGTTTTTTAAATTCTTCACTTTCACCAATCGGTTAAGTTTTTTCCTAGCCGCTGTCGCCACTGGCTTGCATGGTTCAGGATCTGTAGAGCTGCGCATCGATGGAGTTGCTCCTCAGTGTTTGGACTCTCAGTAGTGATTATTAAACCACACTGAACTGAGCTAAAATAAACTGAACTTAAACACTGAAAACTGAACTGACACTGTTTCAATTCACTATAAACTTCCATGTGAAGCTGCTTTGACACAATCTACATTGTATAAGTGCTATACAAATAAAGATGAATTGAATTGAATTGTCTGCTTAATATCTGTTGATACTGCTCCTTAACAAACATTTAACTGACTATAAGAAACTTTGCAAGTAGCCTACATGTCAACTTACACTAAGGCCGTACTCACAGTATGTACAGTTGCCTTGAACCGGGCCAAAGCACGCTTGTCCCCCCTCCCGTCTCCTCCGACGGCCCGCACTCAGATTACATTTGGGCCTGGGCGCGATTACGTCATCGATGATGCGCTGTTCAGTAAGCGCTCATGCTCAGCACAGTGGAGATTTCTTTAGTTATATCATTTCTTTAGTTAAGTTGTTTGATATGCTGTGACACGCAGTCTAATATTTCGCCGAACAAATCAGACACTTTTGACACTCATAAACAATCATAAAGTCCTTGTGCTGCAGGAATTAGGAGGTTTGCTAAAGTCGCAGCTGATGTGCAGTGAGGGATTTGCGTCTTTAATAATCTACAACAGTTTGCGTTCATTGAACAGTACGAATGATTAATTAATCCATATCAAACAGTCCCTTAAAAGTCACGTCTCGCTTTCAGTTTTGGGCTTAGGCACGTTTGCACTCACACTGTAAGGGTACCGCGCCTGAGCCCAAGTGAACCGCGCACAGGCCCACCTCTTCCAACCAGGCCAGGGCCGCCCAAGTGAACCTGTGCCTGAGCCTGATTCAGAGCACTCACACTTCTTAAACGATCCGGGAAATGGGCCTGGGCACAGTTCGGATAGCATAGTGTGAGTACGGACTAACCTAACCCCAACCTAACAGTCTACTTATAATCTAATGAGAATGTAGATGCAATGTAACTTAAATTCAACAAACGGACCATCAAATTAAAGTGTGACCAATATATTGATTGCAAAGCCATGACATAATCATTCATTCTTGATTGTTGGCGGGTTTCCCTGTTAGAATATGTAGAGATACAATAAGTAATTTTTGCTGTTAATCAGTCTTGCAGTGCAAAAAAAGCTTAGCTTCCAGCTTTATATGGAGTATAGTGTGTGTGCTTGTGTGTGTATGAGAGATCTTTGTGTACTAACCTTAATATGTCAGAAAATCTAAATAAGCAGCTAAGCTCTAAGAACACAGTAAACATAGTAAGTGTATTTATGTACGCACACTATAATCTGCTGCTTTACTCCATAGAACTCATTATAAAAGCCAGAAACTTTTTTTCACAGGCCTGTCTAAAGGGTTAATGGTGCTAACTGAAGAGCAACAGTAAAAATGACACATTTGACCTCTTCCCAACAGGGAAAATCACCGATGGTAAACCATATATGGTGTCAACGTCCCGTTTTTTTTTTTTACTTGGTTCTGCTGGCTGAAATTTCTGAGTTTTCATTGCCAATCTTAAGCCAATTGTTATGGGTCTGTGTGTGAAGCCGCGGTCACACTGGGCTTTTCTCCCCATAGACTTCCATTCATGCGCACGCGAATGCGTCAGACCTGAAACGCAGGGTCATGCGTCGGAGTTTTGCAGGTTGCTGCGGTGCAAAGTTTAAGCTTGGTGAACTCTGACCTGCGAAATTGCATCACTTGACTGTGTAAGACCAATTCAGGATCAAAACATGACCTCTCTGAACAGAAATTTAAAACATGGAGCAATCGCTCGCTTTTTTTAATGCCTAATCATCTTGTTTAATCCCGCCACTTTTCGCAGCGCCGTACGACAGAATTTTGCAAGCTCAAACTCTAGTGTGACTTCGGCTTTACTCCTGTATGTTATGTGCTATGACATATTGTGGTGTGCGTGCATGCGTGGGTGGGTGTGTCTGTTTACCTTTTCGTTATGCGTTCTGCGTTAGATCAGCTGACCTAATCAGAGCGTTCCAGCTGATGGCTGTTTTGCGGCTATATAACGGTCTGTGTTTCACTGCTGGTTGTCAGTCCGTTGTTGTTTTCACGTTCCTGTCTAAGTAAGGTCCAGGTTTTCTCTCTAACCCAGACCATCGGATGAAGTGTTCGTTTGGACCTGTGGAAGCTCTGTTCTGGACATTCTGCTAGTCTCTTTATCCTTTTTGAGCACTTTAAGACTTATATTCACTGTTGCACTTTGTTAGACTGTTGTATTCACTCTCAGGTGGATTCCCCCTGTTTCTCACGTGACGATCAAGTCTTTGCAATCAAAAATGTTGTTATAATGGAAGGCAATGGGGCATAAACTGACCCTAACATAACTAAGGGTAGTAAATTTGAGAAATACTCAAGCTTCACAAAATGTCATACAGGAATATTTAGTCACAAAGGCTTGGACGGAGTAGAAATGAATACATAAAGCATATATTACATATGCAAACAGCATAGTTCATCTTTTTATTTCGTTAAGAAAATTGTCTAAAAATGAACAGTGACATAAAATACAGGAATGATTCTTCACAGTATTCATTGAAAACATTTTACATGTATCACTTTGTATTATAGGAGTGAAAGAAAACATTTGAACATATCTGTATGCAATTTTCTCTTACATGCATATACACGCATAAAAACAAGATTGGATGGAAGATTAGGACATGGACAGAAACTTGAGCATTTTCAAAATGATGAGGAAAAACCTAACTGCAGTGTAAGTAATATTGCAATGAAAGAGTGTATCATGACATTATTAAACTGATGTGTCCTCCATCTCTGTTAACCAAAATAAAACTAAAACTTCGACATGTTTAAAACAATAAGAAACATTAAAAGAACCAAATTTGTTCTGTAGATGAACTGTTATACTATCAAGGTGAGCGTCATGAAACCAAATATTCATTAATTTTTCTTAGGCTTAGTCCCTTATTTATTAGGGGTCGCCACAGCGGAATGAACCGCCAAACCATATATGTTATGTTTAATATCAAAATAAATAAAATAAAAAAAGTTAATTTGGCTATTCTGCAAATAAAACGTATTACTGTAAAGTCATTATTAATAGTATTTAAACTAATACACAATAGATGTTTAAAACCTTAATCCTCGTTAAACAATACTTAAATTTCAAAGTGTACACAACAAATGTAATGGTTTCATGACCCCCACCCACTCAGTAGAGTTAGTAGCCTATAAAACGGATTTGGACATGATGAACTTTAAGCGATGAAATGCATATGTGTCAGTGCTTTAATAAGGATTAAGCTTTGTTTTTCTCAGAGGATTCCTGTGTTGCCACTTCACCACCTCTGAAGCGCTGACTGAGCTCAGCAGACATCACCGAACAGCAGGATTTCTGTAAGAGAGCAGATCATTTACAGCGTCAAAACCTGTGAGTTTTAGTATAGTGCCTCAAGTGGTCACTTTACTGATCCATTTTTTAGTAAAGATGTATTTGCTAAACTAGACCTTGCATAGCATTATTAGACCTTGATCTTTCCTCCAAAAAAGATGTTTAATAATTTGAAGAGCTATATTTCTTGGGTTTGGGTTGTAAATTATGGTACAAAAGCCTGGTAATAAATTGCCGGTACACTGTAAGAAATGCTGGGTTTCATACAATTCCTTCATGTTGACTCGACACAAATCCATTAAGTTAACTTAATTGTTTTGACAAATTTAAGTGGATTGAACATAAAACAATTAAGTTGCCCCCCCCCCCCAAAAAACCCTCAGGAATTGCGTTGATGCAGCTCATTTTAAATGAGTTTTTTGAACATTATTTTTATTTTACAGACTTAAAGGGCTCTATTTTAGCGATCTAGTCGCAAATCTAAAGTGTAGGACACAAAAGCCTTAATGGCATGTCTGAATCCACTTTTGCAATTTTAAGGACGGAAAAATGGTCTAATAGGCTTGTGCTTATTTTCTTAATGAGTTATGAGTGTGTTTTGAGTATAAACCAATCAGAGTCTCAGCTCTCATTCCCTTTAAAAAAGTCAGTTGCATAGGGCATGTGCTATTTACATGGTGGACTTTGTAAGTGGAAAAACTGAACGCTTCACCAGCAAGAAAACAGTTAAACAGTTCATGCGCATCGATGGAATTGCTCTTCAGTGTTTGGACTCTCAGTGGTGATTATTAAACCACACTGAACCACGTTAAACTGAACTGAACTTAAACACTGAAAACTGAACTGACACTGTTTTAATTTACTATAATTTTCTATGTGAAGCTGCTTTGACACGATCTACATTGTAAAAGCGCTATACAAATAAAGGTGAATTGAATTGAATCATCTGCAGTGCGAAGATAAAGAACGAGCCTCCTTCATTCGGCCTCTTTACTTTCTCTTTCTCTCTTTCCTGGATTAGGAAACGGTGTTGTACACACTCCACTGAAGGCATCCATTAACCTAGATATTTAATTTTAAGCAGACTTGTTTCAAAATTATTTCTAAATTCAGTTCTAATTTCCAGCAAAAAGAAAAGAGAAGATGAATAGCGAAGTGTGGTCAAAAAACGTGTTCAAAAAGTTTTTTCCAAACACTGGTCCTATGCCCCATATGGTCCAAAATCTGACAGGTGGACAAATCGAAGCTTGTTTTTATTAAAACAAATTCAAATATGCATATAATAAATAATACTCTTACTACTACTAATAATAATATTATACAAAAGCAAGTTGTCGTGAATAAACTGAAAAAAGCCCCCTGAGGTGAAGGCATGGAGGCAGTGGTTTTTATATTTATGCATAGAATAATTTTTTTGTAACATTTTAATCTATTAATTCTTTTTAATTTGTAACGATATTTGCGTATTGCTGTACATCCTGTGTGTATTAAGCAATGTGTAAGCGATTGGACCGCATAGGCACACAACTAACTCGCTCTGCGCTGTACTTTTGAACCTGCTTTCAGCTGGTCTATTGCGCAGTCTATTTAAGTTCCTTAAAATAGCAACAATGGCCTTAACACACCCCCTTTCTAGACCGGCACACCCATGAGCCCACAAAGTGATGCAAATGGATTTGCTATTTAAACAATGTGGCGCAAAGCGGGATAGGGCCCAAAGTGAGTTCACCCAAAAATTTAAATTTACTCCGTTTACTCACCCTTCACTTGACTTAAACCTGTTTGAGTTTAAATAAATGTAAAAACAGATAAATGATGAAATAAGGTATCTGTTAATTAACATATATTTAACCTGTTAGTTAACAATTTTTACCATGTGAAAAGGATTTTGACAGTGGACTCATTATGTTGGGGTAAAAACTTTTTGTAAAAACTAACTTAATTTCTTCATGCTGTCCTAACACAAATCGATAAGTACAGTATGAAATAAAATGGCTTGTTAGTATTTATTGAGATTCCCAGACTTTATTGTGAGTTGAACCCATTTGATCTTAAATATTTAAATATTTACTAATATTTAAATCGGTTTGCAAATTAAACATTCACTATGAGGTCAGCGTTTTTTTTTGTTTTTTTTTTCAGTAGTTTGTGTAAGAAATATTGTATGCATGCTTCAGTGAAAACAATATTTAATGCAATTGCATCTCAAACATTTGTTTTCAGTCTTCTAAAGGCTAGGATATCCTGACCTATGGTATAATCTCTTAAAGGCTATTTCAAGCATCATTTTGTGTCAATGACAAATGGATCGTCATCCGTCTAGATGACGACCCCCAAAAAATTGGACTCACCTGCTCACTGTTAGCGACTTTGCGTGATTTGGCAGCTAATTCCATCAAAGCCAGGAAAAGCCCCAGTCCCAGACCGAATGCCAGTAATAAGAAGACTCCCTTGAGACTTGCGGGCTTTAGTGGAGCACCTTTGCCGTCTTTAGCTACACAACTGCTAGCCCACCACTTACTGCGAAAGTAATCCAGCTCACCAGATTCACTCAGACGGAGAATGGCAACACTTAGGTTCTTTATCAAAGGAGAGCCTGAGGGCACACACACACACACACATACTCTGTGAGACTGACAGCATCACCCATTCAATAACTACGAGGATAGTAAAATATTCATGTACTTGGTTGTTTACATACTACATAGCTTAAGGGATTTATGGTGGGAGATTAAATCATGGTCCTATGTTTAAACAATGGGCTTCATTCATCATACACAAGCAGAACAAATTGTTCTGTAATTTATCGTGAAGCAGTTCTGATGTAAATTCTTGGGTTTATGAAAGTGTTTGTAAGAAAGAGATGTAGACCTGCTCACTACCACACATAAATGTGGTGTAAAACCTGTTCTTATTGACTAACTGACTACTCAATTTTGATGAACTGGCATAATAATATTTTGCATGTTAGCTGTTTTTATGTAACTGTTTAAATTGGGTAAAACATATAACATCACTGTCACTTTTTACCCTGCCATCCTACAGTACTTGTACAATGACAACAACAAAGGAGAGTAAATATTACTGGGGGGTATTCCAGAAAGCTGGGTTAACTTACCATCTGCTAAACCCTGAACTCTCGGTTGATTAACCCAAAACCCGCTTACCGTGAGTATGTCGTTTCCAAAACAGCTGATAAGAGTTAGTTAAATCAGCCTCCTGAAGATAACCGCGGGTTAATGCCCATGCACGGCACATACTACAAGGCATTTTGAGTAGATTACAGAATTCACGAGTCACCATAGAAAGTCACGGTGAAAAAAAAGGGCAATGCACTTTACAGAGGCAGAGTTGGAGGTTTTAATGCTGGTGTATGAGGATTTAAGGTGGATTATAAAGAAAAAGCAATACACATCTGCATCAACGAAGGAAAGAAATATAAGGTAATAAATAGATAAGAAAAGAAAAAATAAATAATAAGAGAAAATTTGTCAGTTTATTAAATTACACATGCCACCCTCCCTTTTATTGTAATGAAAAAAATAATGTAACTTTAACATCCTCTTGTATGTTGTGTTAACACTTATGCATTTAATTTTCCTGCTATTAATGTCTTAATGCCACAATAATAATGTGTATTGACTAGTATATAAGGCTTATATAAATTGTATTCCTTCTGAAGCTAGAAGAACTCAGTCAAAATTAAACACAGAAACATTCTCTTTAAAGGTAATGTTTGATTACTGGAGCTGAACACTCTAGAATATTGTTCATGTAGCTAATAGAAAGGATGCTGAGGAGGCCTGTCTAACTGCTGTGGGCCACCAAATAACTCTGAGGAGCTGCTGTGGCCCCTAATAAAGACGAATCAGTGTTTGAATTATTTGACCTTTAACCACACAGAGTGAGGGGAAGAGAAAAAAAAATTCTCTGCGAGATTCGAACTCGCTCCTCTGTGAGCACTGTTGTTTATTAATGGCGCACTGACCACTATGCTATTGCCGCGCTCGGAAACACCTGTGTAATGATACACAGTGGTTTGTGGCCAAGGAATTGTACAAAAGTGTATAAAACAATTCAATGCCAGGTATACTATACAGATAGTTCTACACGCTATTGCCACATTGTACAGTAAAATGCCCTGACGCAAAAACAAAGAGCTGCACTGAATGTTTTCTACGGTAAGAGCAGACCTGCGGTTTGTCACGTTTTATTTCAAAAGGTTTGTTAAATACATTAACGATTCTTTTGAAAAACGACAACGCTCTTAAAAAAAAACTACGCTCTAAAAATCTAACCCTCTCAAGACAAAAAAACTTGTATATCTGTGCTTCTACATCCATCAAAATTCTCATCAAGAGCACGCAATGCTCAGTAAACTCTCTGAAACAGACTAACTCTGGAACATAAACTGCTCCAGAGTTGCTATGGCTATTTAACATACCCCAAAAGTTACCACCGTTTTTAGAACCAAAGCTGAGGTTATCCACTTACTTGCTCTTAAACTTACCCGGTAAGTCACATAACCTGCTTTCTGGAATACCACCCTGGTTACCAAATTTTTTATATACAGTAATTTCCTCCAAATTGAGATAGTCATAATACGTTACTGCTGTGTATTCCAAATCAAGCATCTCAGCTGGAAAAAACACTGCGCTGCCAATAGCTTAAAAAATGCTTTGGTGGACACGTTTATCGAATATTTATGATTAACCCTTTATAGGACACTCATTTAAATACTTTCGTTTCTCATTAAATCTTCTGACCAATCAAATGTTCTCTAGTATCTGACATGTCCCGCCCCCTTGAAGATGTTGCTCATTTGCTTTTCATTTGATGCGCTTGAGCTCAACCACTCTGACTGGCAAAGCTGCGACAAAAACAAAATGCTATTAGGTGTTTTTCAAAAAAGGGCTACTCTGTCCCTCCCTGCCTTCATGTTTCAGTTGAGATTTGTTGAATATAAAATGCACGTTTTAAAGCACTTCTCCGGACCTTTTATAACCTGTTTCCACTGAGTGGTACAGTACGGTACGGTACGAGTCAGTCAGGTCACCTTTATCAGGCTTGCCTTTCCACTGCCAAAAGAGTACCAATGATGGTGTACGACAGAATGTTTCAGTCAATGTCATTCTCGCTTAAGGAAATGTCAAAGTAAAGCTTTTTCGCGTCCTTCACATATCATATGAGAAGCACTTCTCACGAAACAGATGCTTTATACACAAAAATAGCCTACACTGTAAAAAAACAATACGTAATTTTACTATTTATTTCCGGCAGCTGGTGTGCCGTAAAAAAACATAAAATAACGGTGGTTAAATTACAGAAATTTTCAGTAAATTTAAACGGTGGTTAAATTACAGTACATTTCTGTAATTTAACTAGTGTTATTTTACATTTTTTTCCGGCACATTTTTTTGTGTACTGTAACGTCTGCAATAATATAAAATAAATAAATGCAACATATATGAACACATACAGACCCTTACAGTCTCCGATATGTTACCAATTACAGCATGCACACAGCATACATTTAGTCCTTATTTGGGTTCAAAAACTACACACAACATATACTGTAGCCCACAGTCATTGCAAACCTCTCATCTGTATCTTTAATCTTCACCAGCACATGTAGCCTCTTGTTAGAAAGTAATTCTGTCATTCGGAGTTCATAATAGTCCAGAAGGTGATTATAATAGTTAAACATGGCAGTTTGCTCATGTTTTAGGTTGCTGAAAGAATCATTTGCTCCTTTGTTTTATCGGGCTTCTCCTTTGTTTTTTCATGCATCACTCTCGCTCTTGTCCGTTTCTGAAATGATCGGATGTCAAAAGCACTTCAGTATTCACATGCACGTTTTTATCATCACCTCAAGAAGTTGTTGTTTCAAATATAGGCGTTCGACAAGCGCATTGTAAACAACTACAGGGCACAAGGTAGATTCTGCTCTTCTTCTTGCTTTTGTGGCTGTTCATCAAGACGACGACAAGGTTTGTTTAAGCTCAGGTCAACCATGGCTTGTTGTGATATGTATATATTATTACGGTGTAATGTCTTGGCTGCGTATTTAAAATGGTGGTTCCTTTGTTTTTTAATCTCCTGACTTGTGCACAAGCGAGTGACTTATCTCTGTAAACCAATAGCGTTCAGTTGCGCGTCTTGCTCCGCCTTTTGGTACACCTTTGTTGTGCTAGGTACCCAAAAAGTGGTATAGTACGGTTCACTTTTTGGTACCTTTTGACAGTAGAAATGGCTATGAAAGCATACCGTACCATACCGTACCAATCAATGGAAATAGTTTATAACATACACATGTATCAAATCTAATATTTAGGAAGTGTTTTGTAAATCTGGAGGAGAGTTTTCAAAAAGATCTGTGTTATATGACATGTTTAATGAATGAGGCCCAATTAAATTGATGTTTCGTGGATGCAAAATATACGTTTTATGGAACTGAGAGTATACCTAATGGAGCAGCAATGCTGTACCCCCTCATGCCAATGATTTCAGGGGCACGTGTGAGGTTACAGTATCTCGCCACCGCCAGGTCCAGGGACACCGATTCGCCAATGAAAGCATAGTTGCCTTTCTGAGCTCTGCGGAAACCTTCTGCTGCATTGAGCGAATAGCTCTGGGCTTCCTTGATGTGCTCATAGATTCTGTGGTATGTGGGGTTGTTGGAGTTCTGGACAAAGGGAGACAATAAAAACACATGGTTGGACGATTGGTCTTCAAATAATGCGTAAAGTTGTATGGGTGAACATTGAATAAACTAAAATTCATGCTTAGATTACAGAAGCTTATCAGTTTGCACAAAATATATCAGTGCTAGTTAGTGATCCACTGTAAAAAATGTCTGTTATTTAACAGGTTCTTTATGTCATGATTCAGAGTTTATTTATTGATGAATTGCATTATGAAACATTGATCTCTGCTCTGTCAACTGATGTTGAAAATTTAAACTTTGCAGTTCGACAAAGTGACATTTATTGATTTTTTAATTTTTTTGTAGTTTGAACAATACACTGTATCAGAAATAATTTATATATAATTAAATCAATAAAATGGGTGACGCAGTGGCGCAGTAGGTAGTGCTGTCAAATCACAGCAAGAAGGTCGCTGGGTCGCAGGTTCGAGCCTCGGCTGGGTCAGTTGGCGTTTCTGTGTGGAGTTTGCATGTTCTCCCTGCATTCGTGTGGGTTTCCTTCGGCTGTTTCGGTTTCCCCCACAGTCCAAAGACATGCGGTATAGGTGAATTTGGTATAGGCTAAGTTGTCCGTAGTGTATAAGTGTGTGTGTGAATGTTTCCCAGAGATGGGTTGTGGCTGGAAGGGCATCCGCTGCGTAAAACACATGCTGGATAAGTTGGTGGTTCATTCCGCTGTGGCGATTAATTGTGGCGATAATAATAATAAATAATAATAAAGGGACTAAGCCGAAAAGAAAATGAATGAATGAATAAATCAATAAAATAACACTTTATTACTAGGTTTTTGTACCATTAACAACACCAATCCATGCAAATTATGACTTTAAATTAAAAATGTCAGTAAAAAAACACTTTTTAACATTACACTGTAAAAAAAATCCTGGTTGCCTTAAATTTGAAGCTGAATCAAATTAACACTCTCCAAAATAAAGGTACAAGAGCTGTCACTTGGGTGGTACCTTTTGAAAAGGTACACATTTGTTCTTAAAGGGTCCATATTGGTACCTCAAAAGTATAAATTAGAACCTAACAAATTTAAGAGGAACAGTTTTGTACTTTTTAGGTACTATTATGTACCCTTGAAGTATTAATATGGACCTTTTATGTACAAATATGTACCTTTTGAAAAGGTACCACCCAAGTGACAGCTTGCGTACCTTTTATTTCTGAGAGTGTATGAGTCCATTGAATTTATATTATGTTAAACTGACTTAAAACTGCTTGCGTAACTTATAAAATTAAGTTAGAACATGATTAAATTAAAAGTTTAAGAAGTTACAATGACCTAAAAACATATGCTGTCAGGACCAATTGATCATATCATTTTTACAGTGCAAAAGTTGTTGGAAAAAAAAAATCAAGATCCCATAATGGCAATACAAATGCATCTATATTTGGAAAAAAAAAGGAATTACAAAATATGGAAATATGGAAAATATGAACCATAATTACAGTTATCCATCAACACTGTCAAATCTATTTGGGTCAAAAACAGCTCAAAATTATAATACGTTTTGTTTTCACTTGTGCTAATTCTATCATCATTTACTCACTTGTGAAAACAAAGATATTTGAAATATTCTATCAATTTTTTTTCATTACTAAAGTAACAGTTTCAATTTAAGTACATAAGTGCATAATAAAATTCTTCATATAAATAGATCAAGCATGTTTTCTGTAAAGATACTGGTAAGGAAACCATATTTATTGTGCTCTAAGTGATTATCTTTTTGTAAATATGTACATGAAAGCCTCAATATTTTAATAAAATGCAAATCACATCACTGGAGGAGACTACTCAAATAACATAGCCTAGATTACATTTACAGTGTGTACTTTCCGAAGCATAAAACTCATTAGATATTTAACAAAAAGCAATGGCTGAGAGAATATTAAACATAGTCACTTGTTGTTTTTCTTGTGGTCTTATACAATATTAAGGTAAGTAAATGATTTCCTACATTTCCTACATTGTGCTATTCATTATAATATTCATTCATTCATTTTCCTTTGGCTTAGTGAACCGCCAGCTTATCAGCATATGTTTTACGCAGCGGATGCCCTTCCAGCTGCAAACTGGGAAACACCCGTACACTTTCATATGCACACAGTCATACACTGACCAATTTAGTTTATTCAGTTAACCTTTAGCACATGTTTTTGGACTGTGGGGGAAACCGGAGCACCCAGCCGGGACTCGAACTTGACAGTACTAACCACTGAGCCACCGTGTCGCCCAATATGTTTATATATTTACAAGAAATTCTGTTAATTGTACATATAAATACTGTGTCTTACCTTGAAGAAATTGAAAGATGAAGAGTCTTTAATGGTACCGTACTCAATCACATTTTGATTAGCGAGGTCTTCAAAGGTCTTGATTGACAGCTGCTGGTTGTCTGAATGCAGCCATAAACTAAGGTTGGCAAAGTAACACGCAAGCAGCACCAGTGAAAAAATCCACCAGATAGAGGTGATGACACGTCCTGAAAGAGCCTTGGGATGAGGTCCAGCACCTATGGCAAAATTTATAACAAACTTTAAATGAGATTTTAACTGGCATTACTACCCATTCCCAAGTCTATCATATCAACTAATGGATCAAAATGTTGTCTTGTGGGAATGGAAGATGAAGACTGACTGGAAAGAGTTTAACTGCAGAGCTTGTTTTTTTTGTTTGTTTTGTTTTTTTTTGTTATTGACAGGGATGCATGCAGTAAATTGTTCCCTTTCTGTTGCCCACTATGATGTTACTGTATGTAGTGATGAAATTATTGGGGTTTGCAGTCTTTCTGGTGTAGGACGCAACCAAGCTGATTTCTTACAGTCCTTCATAATATCCACTCTCTGTTTCCACTGGAGAAACTTATTCTGTAGTGTGCCTTTTTTGAAAATTAGTGTAAAGCAATTGACATAAAGGATGCACACTTTCATGTCTTGATTCTCACTCTGACTTATTTTCCTTAGTATCTGTTTTATCAGGGGTCGCCACAGTAGAATGCACCCACGGGCAGACTGGGACCAGGTTTCTGAGCGTTTCTGGCTGGGACATGGCGATCACAAACTAAAGAGCCAGGGAGGGTAGGGGGGGATGGCGATCACTAACTGAAGACCAGGTGGGGCGGCGGCCCACATGTAACACTAACCGGGACCACATTTAAAAGATGGTCCAGCCCTTCTGGCATTTGCCAGAATTGCCAGATGGCCAATCCGCCCCTGAATGCACCCCTAATTAGTCTGGGATAAGTTTGTTATGCATTGGATGGCCTTCCAGAAGCAACCCAACACTGAGAGTACATTGTATTTTGAAACCCTAGTGCTGGGTAACACCCATACACTATCTAGGGTAATGTCCACATGTACACTGGTATTTTTATAAACAGGCTTTTTTTTCCCCTAATGTCATTTAAAAAAAAAAACTTTGTCCACATAGAAATGCAAAAACGCACTGTGATGCATGTTAAGGGCACACCAAACCAACAGGTGGGGATAATATCACTTATGTTGGATTGAGGAATTAAGTATTTGCACAAGTAAATTGCATACAAATCAACGCAAATTTGAAAACAGAGGTGGATTATCGTCCTGCAGGTGAACGAGATGAAATACGTGATGTGTTGGCAAATCAGAAAGGAGAAAACAGCGAGCACGCTGATGTCATGATGCAAAAACTCCGGTTGTAGTGTCCACATGACCACACTGTACCCGGAGTTTTGAAAAATCTTCACCCTGGCTGGAGTTTTTATAAAGTTTCAGCCACCTGACACTGCGTTTTCTGTGTTCGTGTGGACACGCACACTCTTACCCCACAGCCAATTTAGTTTATCCAGTTCACCTACAGTAGTCAACATTTGAGGTGGTTCAAAACCTTTTATCAAAGCCGTCCTAAAACGAATCAAAAACACCAATTCTTGACTTTTTTGAAAAACTATTTTGAGCTACTTCAGATGTTGACTACTGTACACCACATGTCTTTGGACTGGTGGGGAAACCCTACGCATTAAAAACCCACACAAACACAGGGAGAACATGCAAACTCCACACAGAAATGCCACCTGGTTCAGCCGGTACTCGAACCAGTGACCTTCTTGCTGTCAGGCAAGAGAAGTTCCACTGAGCCACCATGACACCTTTTCTTGATTCTACCTCATATCATATCAATACAAAGTCTTAGCCTTTGGGCAATCCCTGTCTTCCCACATCTTCACTAAGGTGAAGGTGTTCCTGAAGGTACTCACAGAAGGTTCACCTGACTGGCTTATCTTTAAACTCTATACTTAAAATGAGCAATCCATGAGGATAGGTGGCAAACAGCAGACTCAACATGCTCATGAAAGCTGCTAAATGGCGGATAGCACCTTCACAGCTTACAATCGAGTCTCTAGGAGCTTGAACATTTTAGAACGGACGTGACTTGGGAATTCATCGCACTTCTAAATATCTCTCTGGATCCAATCCAGTCTTCAATCGAGTTGTTCAGCGCGACCTTAACATCACAAGCAGCAACGATCGGTGCAATGGAAGTGAGCCTTTCAGATCACAGTGACCGAATAACTCAGCCCGAAAATGAGGTAAATGCTCTTCAGTAGAAGCTGACCAACTCAGATAAGACACTGCTCTTAAGGCCAACATTGAGGACCTAGTGTCTTGCTCCAAGCGTCAAAATATACGAGTTGAAGGGCTACCAGAAGACGTGTAAGGAAATGATCAGTTGTGCAAGCACAGGGAGATGGGTGCTCCATCACCTTTACCATTTACAAAAAAATCATGCTCTTTCCCCAGGTATGGAGTGCTACCTAATCCACTAAGAGTGTTTCCTTCTCTTTAGCTTTGGCACATCATGTTTTTCTAGCAGACCATTGCAGAGCTGCAAGCTGGGTAACACAACACATTTGTAGTCTCTGAATGGAGTTTGTTTCTTTACTAACTTTTCTAATATAGTGCATCCTTGGTAGTCATTCGGTTTTTAGCTCCACATCTACATCCCTATTGGTTGGAAGTGATCTCTGCAGCTTCCATTCCCCGCAGAATAAGAACTTACCTTAGTTGAAATGATAGACTTGTCAGGGTTTAGATAGTAATGTTTTGGTCTGTGAATTTGTCTGGACACGGGACCCCTAATGCCATTAAAACACAATGTCATAGTGGACAACAGAAAGGGAATGTCTTGTTTACCTATGTAACTCTCATTCCTTAATGTAGGGAACAGATATGTTGTGTCCCTATAACCACAACTCTATGGCCACTGTCTCGGTCTAAATGAGTGGATGCATGACGCCATCTTTCCCTACATGAATGCAGATTCCACTTTCTAATACTCTGTTTTCTTACTATTCAGAGTTGATTGGTAGGGAATAAGACATTGAGAATTAGAATTAGTTGGCATGTAGTTGCAATGTAACTTAGTGTTAACAAAATGTGTTAAAATGGACTATCAAAATAAAGTGATTGCCAATTTACTTAACAGCTATTTCTATTTCCCGGCTTTTAAACGCATAACTTGATAAACAAATCCAAGTAAATATGGCTTAAAAAATGAACTAAAATGAGATGTTATGTTATAACCATACTTATCCATGCTACTCTACCTTGAAGTGTCAGCGCTCCAACTGTATACCAAAAACTGTGTGAGAGCGTGAAGGAATTGTTGTCTTTCTCTGGTTGCTCCCATTCACAGGGGCTGATCCTAAAGAACAGAACTGGTCATGGTTTTGCAAGTTTTGGGGGATTTAATTGTTTTAAATAATCTTAGCTCAGGGGTTTCAAACTCCTGGAGGGCTGCAGCCCTGCAAAGTATAATTCCAACCTTGCTTCAACACACTTACCTGTAGGTTTCCAACAAACCTGAAGGACTCGATTAGTTTGATCAAATGTGTTTAATTAGGGTTGGAACTAACCTGTGCAGAGCTGTGACCCTCCAGGAACTGAGGTTTCTTAATCTTGTTCCTGGAGATCTACCTTCCTGCAAAGTTCAGCTCCAACCCTGATCAATTAAAACAACTAAGAAGGATCTGAAGAACTTGGTAATTAAAGACAGTTGCATTTGATCAAGGTTCCAGCTGAACTCTGCAGGAAGGTAGATCTCCGGGAACAGGATTGGGGACCCCTGCACTACAACCGATATCTCACGGCAATTAGTGGCTAATTCGTATGAATTTGTACGATATCATTCATACAATTTAGTTTGATTTGCTCAACCCCCAATGATGGTTGGGTTTAGGCGAGGGGTTTGGTGCCATGCCAGTTTTTTTTAAATCTTACAGTTTTTGTATGAATTAGCCACTAAACTGACAAAATGTAAAATTGTTACGTTTTCTTGTGAGATCAGGCTGGCACTATTGTATTTCACACTTACCGTGACACCAAGAAGATACAAACGGAGGTCAACAGGTAGGCAACCAGTACCCCCATCCACATCTCAGTGGAGAACAGTTTAAGAAGGCTCAGGAACTGAGAGTCATCTGAGCCCAAGTCTTTCCTCATGATGAAACTAAGGCCTGTCTGCATGAAGGGTTTGGACATGTCCACAACTGCCTCACGCTGGGCTGTAAGAGTAAGCGGCGCCACAGCGATATCTGCTTCCTGTAGAAACCAGCGGCACACACATGCATGCAGAGAGGGTTTCTTTAGACAC
>CAIGQZ010032926.1:2242117-2253485 GCA_903798205.1 Danio tinwini | reverse complement strand
TTATATATATATTGGTCTCACTTTATATTTGATGTACACCGTAAAACCCAACAGTCAACTTTATCAAATGAAATGAGTGTAGTTAACAAAATTTACTGAAGGTTAATTCTACTCATTTGAAAAGAGTGTTGAAGGTAATGAGTTCATTAAATACCTCATTACTTCAACTTAAATGGAGTAAGTTCACAGTACTCATATAGATTAGTTTTTTTTTCTCAAATGGTTTGTAGCAATCGGTTTCCGTAAACGGTTTGAGTTGCCTTAACTTATTGGGTTTTACAGTACTCAATCGGTTTGAGTTCTCTTCATTTATCGAGTTTTACTGTGCTCAAATTGCTTCGTTTACTCAAATGGATTAAGTTCACAGTACTCATTAGGATTAGTTTTTGAACTTAAATTGTTTGTTGCAATCGGTTTCCTTAAATGGTTTGAGTTACCTTAACTTTTTGGCTTTTACAGTGTATATAACATCTACTAAATGTACACAAACAATGTTAATAGCCTACTTTGTTGTAACCTGAGCAAGGCAAATATAAGAGGTATTATAGGTACACTGTAAAAAAATAAATAAATAAATCTGTAATTTTACGGTTTATTTCTAGCAACTGGGGTGCCGGAAAAAACCTGTAAAATAACTGCCGTTAAATTACAGAAATTTACTGTAAAATAACCGAGGTTGAATTACAGAAATTTACCAGATTTTCAAATTTAAGGAAATTTCTGTAATTTAATGTCCATTATTTTACAGTAAATTTCTGTAATTTAACAAGTGTTATTTTACGTTTTACTTTATTTTACCGGAAATAAACTGTAAAATTTACAGTGTAGATTCAGGTACAAGGGAGAAAAAAAAACAAGATAACGCCTATTCTAATTTATTTGCACAATTGTTTAATATTCTAATTCATGTCAAACAAAAACATTTTTTAATTCTGCAAATCAAATCACAATACTCACTCCTCTGACCACTTCTCCAATCATTCCGTTCCAGCTGCCACTGTCGTCTGTTTTGCCATATCGGCCGTCCTTCACGAGATGAACATCATACTTAAAACCTAATTTATTAGAGATAGCTGACAGAAGGTCAATGCAGAAGCCCTCCAGTTCGGAGCCTTTAGACATTGCATATGGTTCCTCCTGCAAGGAATTGTGAATAAGTGTCAACTTAAAACAGTATTTATTATATAAATTTGATTTTAGTACAGAAAGATTTTAGTGATTTTTTTTAAACCCACCTTGATGGTTGTAACCTTCAATGGCTGTGGTCCTAAAAACAATACAACATCTAGTTAGCAATAGGGAGGGAATCTATGGCTTACTAAGGCCTTGTTAAGATACACATGGTGGTTTTCTTAAAACACCTGAATTCTCCTGGCCATTTTATCACCACATGAAAATCCCTAATTTGATAACACACAAAAAAAATTATATCACCCCGACCCTCAACAAGTCGCATAACGTGAGTCATCATTGTTTAATACTGATACTAAAGGTGCTGTATGTATGTTTACAACTCTTCTAAAGCATAAAAGACCATAATATGTATGCAGATATTTGTGAATCATGATAACACATACTTCATTCATCTAAAATATGATACAACAATCAGTTACTCTCCTTTTTAAAAAGCGTGTTCCATGTTAGAATGTGTGTCTTTGTTTTGATATGTGTAACTCTGCCCACTGCCAGTTTACCTACTGTAGTTTTTTTTTTTTTTTTACCTACTTGTATATTTTGTCTCCCCAGTTGGCCTTGGAGGAAAAACATAGCCTATTTCATTAAGGCCGAAAGTACAATCTCTAACGAACACTAGCTGCATCCAAAATAAGACGCAGATTCCAGGTTATAAAAGTACACATGAGGCAGTTTTTAATTTGCAAAATAATACAGATATTACAGAAGTTAACATTAGGTGAGCAGCTTACTGTGTAAGGCTTAATCATCAGGCATAATCTTCAGTCTGGCAACCTGCTTTGCATCAAGTTGGAGGAGTAGGGGCTTATCCGATATTTTGAATTTAGACTGCGATATCTAATTCCACCACTAGGTGGAATCAATCCTACTTACTGCACCTTTAATTGTAAATCCAGCCTGAGCTCATGAGGAAATGTAACTATTTTAAGTTTTGTCGGAAAAGTTTTTAAAAAGAGGCATGCCCTCAAACCCCACCCCTTATCCCAGGGCTATTCAATTAGTTTGTCATGGGGGCCAGTTCATGAAAGCATCCCAAATGAAGGGCCGGAGAGATAAGACTTGAAATATGAGTGATGATTAGTGCCAGACGGAATCTGCGGACGTTTTTTGCAATTTCTGCAGAGAATTTTGGTAAAAATCTGCAGATTTTTGTGGAATTATTTTGGGAGTCTCATAACTAAAACCTTAATATGTAAAATATGTGTAATTTAAAACCTGAATAAATTCAGATTTACACATATTTACTCAAGTAAATAAACAGTTTTAACGATGGGCTAAAAATCTGCGGAATTCTGCGCGCACAGATTCCGTGTGGGCCTAGTGATGACAACAGCAATATAAGAGCCCATATGCTGTATTTTTAATCCTTAAGACACCCACGTTGGCTTTTTTTACATTAAATGTTAATATGTTGTATTTTGAAACTACAATGCATTGCACAACTTTCTTTACAAACATATTCAAATGTATTTCAAAGCACAACGAAATCAGTGTATTGCTCAAGTAGGCTTCTTCTGAATATGAACGAATATGTTTCAATGCACATAAACCATTAAAATTGTCTGTTTTTGATAGTTAGAATTTGGTGGTTTGTAATGGTAAATGTAGTGAATTTTGTAGTATGATTACCTGACATAAGACATAAGTCATATACTCTGTCAAACTCTTCAAGCTATTATTTTTTTTCTAGTAGTATCAATATCGGTGTATAAAAGCATCACCTATTGTATGTATTGCCTCACCCTTAATACCTTCTTCAGTTGTATGTCGCTTTTGACAGAAGCATCTGCTAAAGGACTAAATATAATATAAATGTAAGACACTCCATGCAGACAATGTTTTTTATTCATTTACACCATTTCTGCCAAACTTCAAAAATCATTCTGAATACAACAAATGCACAACCTGCCAAAACACAGGCCTTTTCTTAATAATCAATATCAAATTTGCATCCGTGTGATTCGGTTCTATAGCAGAATCATATCTATTGAGCTCTTGATTCACAAATATATTCAGGTGTTCAAAAGTTAAGTATGGTATTAATATGTGCTGTAGTAAAAATGATGCATGACTGAGTAAACAACCCTAACTATTCCTGATTTTTCTTTTACGCAATATGATTATTCCCTTTGTCTCTAATTGGCAGTTCCAAGGTAATCCAATTTACAAATCAGTGAGTACAAGCAGGACCAGAAAAACACTCGTCTTGTCTTTTTTTTTTTGACAAGGGCAGCACACTTGGACAGCATTCCTGGTTGCTAATGAAGCATTCGGTCATGCTGGGACGTACTTTGCACTCTTCTTTAAACAACCACTAATATTCCCAAATTTAGAAGATGTAGACAATATCCCACTTGTGCTACACCGCTATGGTGAAATGGCCGCCTCATGGCCACTAATCTTACTTTGACCAAACGAGACTTAAAAGAAAAGCATTGGAAATAAACAAAAGCTCGCTTTTTGAGTGAGCAGTGCCTCCTGCAGCGGAACGGATGCGGTGAGAGTTTGAGAACGTTCCAGTAAGTCTCTAAAGAAAGCGCTTACAAAATGATGGGAAAGTGCCCCTCTTGTCTGGCTGCCGCATCTGTGTCCATTTGGAAGTTGCTTCCCTTTATTGTTTGATCCTGTTTTTAATGCAGACCAGTCACATAAACTAGCAAACAGATGCATGCAAAGCTGAGATGCATGAATGTTAGTCTGTAATCATGAAGCAAAGTGTTGATTTTAAATCAAAAATAACTTTTTGGATCAAAATTAACAAATTATAATAAATTATGATTAATAAATTATGATTGTTTTCTTTGCTATGGAATGACTTATGAATTCTTAAAATATAGCACATGTTGTTTTCTGTCCTTTTATTAATACTCTATTTTTGATGGAAAAGGCTCCTTTTACAAGTTAACTAGAGTTAAACAGTGAGTTTTACCCTTTTTGAATCCATTCAGCCAATCTTCAGGTCTGGTGGGAGCACTATTAGCTTAGCTTAGCATAAATCATTGACGCAGGTTAGACCGTTAGCATCATGCTCAAAACATTAAAAAAGGGTTTATACTATTTTCTACACTCTCAGAAATAAAGGTACGCGAGTTGTCACTGAGGTGGTACCTTTTCAAAAGTGAAATATACTACTATATATTTGTAGGTACTAATATATACTTTTGAGGCATCAATATGGACCCTTAGAATACAAATGTGTACCTTTTAAAAAGGTACCACCCCAGTGACAGATCTCGCACCTTTATTTCTGAGAGTGTAGGTCGAAATGGCTATACTTTCATTCTGGAGTAATAATCAAGGAATTTTGCTGCTGTACCATAGCTGCAGCAGGTGCAATGATATTAAGCAATGCTGTTATCTAGTTACCTAGCTGGGGACTATTTTCAGGTGCTGCATGATATCATTGTTGCTGTACCATGGCTGCAGCAGGCACAACGTTTCTTGATTATTAGTCACCAGGAGGCACTTGAAATATTTAGTCCTCATTTTGCAGGACACGTGAAGTAGCGATGGGAGATTCGGATCATTTTACTGACTTGGACCTTTGAGTTTCCTCAACAAATCTTTTATTGAGTCATTTCATTCAATTTGCAAAAATATTATTAAAATGTTACGAGTTGCTTCCAAACTCATCTATAACTACACCATACATTAATCACACTACAAACAAGTCATAACTAGAATGCTATAAGAAAGAGAAAATAATCATTCACCTGGTCTTTTGTTTATGATTAGCTCAGCTCTTCAAGTTTGAGTGGATCGTTTACGTCACACAGACAGTCCCATATAAGCTTAACCAGTGCACACAGTATGAGCCGAAAGGAGCCATGATTAGTTAATTTTTCGAGTCTCCTAGTTTTTAAATAATTTGTTTATCACGTGACAGCATGTAAAGAGAGATGACTCAAACCAAAGACGGGTCAAATCTTTACCCAGCTTTAAATGCATATGACTGGCTTCTGCCTTTCATGTGATAAACGAACGGCTCAAAGCCGAAGACTCGAGAAATGAACTGATCAAATCTTTTTCCGGCTCTGACTGCATATAATTGGCTTCCGTCTTTCACGTGATGAACGAACGACTCGTTCAAGAACGACGCATCACTAAGGTAAACCGTTCTTGGTTTTCATCTTTACAAGTGCTTGTTTTTGTTAAATACGTCTCCACCAATCATCTCTGGATATAGATTGTGCTGCTATTAAATAATTGAATTTCTAGCTCTGCAGCCCTGCCAAATTCGTTCTGTTTTACTTGAACTTAATTGACCGGGACTATGGACAAGACTCTAATACTAGAGCACGATTCACTACTGCTCCAAATGACATTGTTAGCACAAGATGGTAGTGGGATATTTTAGCTGTTTTCCATTTGTGACTATGGACCACCAAATCTGAAATCTGAGAGTTAAAAGAAAATATTGAGAACATAACCTTTCTAATATCTAAATATTGAGAACATAACCTTTAAAGTTGTCCAAATTAAGCTCTTATTAATACCACTATAGAAAAAGGTATTGCATTTGCTGATTAAAGTAAAAAATTTATTGTAAAATTTAAATTTGTCTGAATGTTTTTTTTCAAATATGTCTGTTCATAATGTACAGTGGGTTCTAAAAAGCGAAAACTCAAAAAGTTAAAATGGTATATTGTTACCTTAGGTCTGTAACCTTCAACAGAAACTTTAAGTATAAGTTTACCAATTTGTATTATCTTATTTTAAACTTCATGTTGGTATATGCATTTTCTATTTATATTATTTAGTTTTGACCTAATTAAGTTGGTGGTTCATTCCGCTGTGGCGACCCCAGATTAATAAAGGGACTAAGCCAAATAGAAAATGAATGAATGAGTTTTGACCTAATGTCCACTGAAATGGACAAAAAAGTAAGTATACTGACATTTTTATCATTTTTATTTGGTCTCATTCCCTAACCCTAATGCATTCAGACTGCATGATTTTAGCCCTGATTTTGACTCACAACAGGTTTTGAGAAATCGCAGACAATGCCTGAAATCACAGGCAAATCGGTGCTTGTTCATGTGAGTAACAATTAAGTGTGAACCATTAAAGAGGCGATCTGAGAGAATCGCAGATGAGTCGCCGACACCCGTCAGATATTTGGCATGCTAAATGTCTGTCCCTTTTGCCGATTTAAATTATGCTGTGTGAAAGGTGTTCTGATTGATAATAACATCGCAATTACCTACAGCCAATGAGAGAGCAGCATCCACTAGTATGGGTATCTGCTGGCCAGCGGGAGGTTGGGGAAGAAATTAAAAGGGCTTCTTCTATTTGGACCCAAGAAATGGAGGAAAAACTAGTGGAAATTTGGCTGGAGCACTCGTGTCTGTTTGATGTGTCATCTGAGCAATACCACAACCAGGTCGAAAACGAAAAAAGTTTGAAAGAATTGCTAATTCCCCTCAAAACCCAGGTGAGCAAAATAAGTATTTCCTACCACAATAAAGGTTTCTTTCTCATGATGTAGTTTTTTTTTTCACCTTTATTTGACAGGACAGTAGAGAATTGACAGGAAAGCATGGGGAGCAGAGAGAGGGGAAGGATCAGCATAGGACTGTGAGGCGGGAATCAAACTCGGGTCACCGTAAGCACCAGAGTGCATGTGTCTATGCACTAACCACTACACCTCTGGTGCCAACCTCATTATGTACTGTAGTTAATAACAAAAGATATACTTCATGACCTAGCATTATGTCACTTCTCGTGTGTTTGGTTGTAAGATGTAGTTTGTGGACCGAGACAAACCTGCAGGCACAGGCCGTCAATATGACGTCATATTGACGTTATACCCCAATGGACAAAAAGAAAATGAAAATCTGGTTGACGTCAGTGTCCAACCTAAAATCAACCAAATATCAACGTCTAATCATGTTACACCTTGATGTTGTGTGGACGTTATCACTATAACATCTATCGGACGTTGGATTTTGGTCACTCTCCAACACAACCTAAAATCTACCAAATATCAACGTAATTTGGTGCCGTTATTGGACGTCAAAATAACGTTGTCCTTAGACGCTGGCTAGACATAGAACATTTTGGTCACCTGGCGTCATGACCTAAATCTAACCTAATATTAACGTCTTATGATGTTGTGTGCCTGCTGGGAAAGCTCTCTGCGAATCATGCAGTGTGACACCCCCTGTCATCGGTTCATCCTATAGTGTAAACGCATCAGCGACGGAATGATACCCCAGATAGTCATGCAGTGTGAAAACATCTATGACGCGACTACTTTGAAAATCGTGCAGTCTGAACTCGATATAAGCCTTAGTCCACATGAAATCAAAATTGACAATGTTTATTTTGTTATCGCACGTTGTTGTTCCTTAGGTGAACAATTAATCCATGCAAGTTATTCAATTAAAAAAAAAAAAGAAATGTATAATCTTCAATCAAATTCTGATGATTGGCTTCCACGTTTGGCATGGCGATTCTTTTCTGTGGATGTCAATTTGACGGCTTCAGCCATAATATACTTCACCACTCCCCTCTTACCGTTAGTTTGCTACAAGGGAATGAAAAGCAAAAAGAAAGCCCCGCCCTCTACTTTCATACTGAAACCACCATTTTACATAGACTTTTAGAACTTAGAACCTAATTCAGATCTGAAGTAGTTACCAAAGTCTTGAATATAGTGACCGGATACGCTTTATAGAGTTAAACAGTTTGCGTAATCTCAAGTCCTACCAGTTTTTGGCCCGACTGTGAGAAACCTTTATTCATGTGACACCCAGCAGGCTTCCATCAGTGTCAACGCATATCACTGACACTCCTCATCCTTCCATTCAGACCATGAAAACCGTACATGCCATCAGAACTGAAGTCATGTCATGGGCTGCCCCGCATTAGCGGCTGCTTGGTTTGCAGTGGCTAATTGATTAATCACAGTCATTACAGTGAATAGCGGCAGTGTTCTCCACTTTAAATGCAGACTGCTCCATGAGCGGCGGGATGTCATGAGACGGTGCCAGCGCAGTGCCATGCTTTAGACTGAAACATGCCGTGTCAGACTAATATTGGCTCTATCTACATCCTGCTTTGTTTACGCGTCAGACAGCACGTCCACGGACCGTCTAGTTATATATGGTCTGTCTCACTCCATCAAAAATCCTGGTCGTAAACATCACATGAACATTCATGAACTGGTTCAAATTATTACACTTAACTTAGATCTATTTACATAAAACATGACTGGAGTCAAAAGCACTTACAGTTGAGGAAAAAAATGTTAACACAATTAGTAACAGTGTAAATAAACAACTCGGCCGTTATTTGTGCCCTTGTGTAACAGATCAAATATATATATTTTGCTGCTTGTTAAAACTACTGAATTAAAATCATTTGATTTAACACAATTCTTACGTTTTTTCTGAGACAACTTAATTGTTTTATGTTCCATCCACTTAAATTTGTAAAAAAAATTAAGCTAACTTAATTGATTTGTGTCGGGGCAACATATGAAGGAATTAAGTTTACCTATTAGATTTTACAAATTGAAGTGGATTGAACATAAAACAATGACAATGTCCCCCCAAAAACATCAAGAATTCTGTTGTTTCAGCTCATTTTAAATAAGTATTTTAAACTAACAGCTAATGTCATCTTTTGTAATGTCTCTACCAAATTATAAAATAAAATTGCAAAAGTGCAAGAGCTTACTGAAAATAACTATTGGCCCTATTGTTTTTTATCGCTACCGATTGCTTCTGTATTCTACTTAATAGAGTTACCATTTTAACAGGTTTTTTTTTTTTGCATATTAAAGCTGAAATGACCAGCTAAAACAAGTTTGACCGGCCTAGCCAAGCTGGGAGACCAACCAAAACCAGCTATGTCCAGCTTAAACCAGCCTGGTTTCAGAATCAGTTTTATTGCCAAGTGTGCTTCAAACACACAAAGGATTTGTTTTGGCTACAGAAGCTACCAGTGTACATAAAGTAAGAACACAAAATAAATACGAAAAAAGACGATAAACATTAAACAGAGATGCAGTTAGTCAAAGGATCTTGAGTTGTATGCACAGATTTGTTGTAAATATACAGGTTATAAGGTGCTGTGTACAAATGTGTGTGAGAAGGTATTGCATTGTATATTGTTATAAGGTGCTGTGTACAAGTGTGTATGAGAAAGTATTGCTCGTTTATTGCACAGTAGGGGAATATTTAATTGTTTATGAGGTAGATGGCCTGAGGAAAGAAACTTCTCCTGTGTTTGACTGTTTTTGTGCTTGGTGCTCTGTAGCGCCGACCAGACGGTAACAGTTCGAACAGGTACTGTGCTGGGTGTGAGGAATCCAGAGTGATTTTGCGAGCCCTTCTACTCACTCTGGAAGAGTACAGTTCTTAACGTGTAGGAAGAGTAGTGCCAGTGATTCGTTCAGCAGTCCGGAATATTCGCTGCAGTCTACGGAGGTCAGTCTTCAGAAGGGTTTTGACCATTTCCCAGCCTGACCAATTAAGACCAGGCTGGAAATCACCAAAACCCTTCTAAAACCAGGCTGGCTGACCAATTAAAACCAGTTAACCGGCACAGCAAATCAATCAGTGTTACATTCTCAGTGTTAAACCATTTCAGAGTAAAGTGTTGACATTATTGAGTTATATTTTGATAAATGAACACAATCAGAGTTTGAAGCTGTGCCGATCCGGTGAAAAATCAAGGGGTTACAAGTAACCAACACTTGATGGTCCAAGGAATTAATTTGACCAAAAAGCTTAACGGAACACAAATGTCGTGCCACTTTTTAAATCTTTCAAAGTCCTAAAAAGTGTACATTTGTAAAAAGTGTACATTTGTAATGCTGGCTGAACATGTTTTGTTAAGAAAATTTATTAATAACATAATTGCAATTGTAATATTTTTTCCTGTCATTCTTGGAGAATTGTCCTGTGTAAGTAATTTTGACTATTAATCATGAGTATTGTATTGTTTACAAGGTTAGGGAGACAAGAGTTGAAAAAAAATCTGAGTTAAACTGTCTCTAGTGTAAAGAGTGATAATTCAACACTTTAACAATCAGGAAAGGAGAGTTATTTTTAACTCGATTATCATGTTAATATAACTCATTTATGGATATAACTCATATTTAAAATATTGGGAAAATATGCTCATTCATTCAGATTTGATTTGTTAGAATTAAAACAACACTTCTATTTTTGCAGTTAGCTTAGACTGGCTTAAGCTGTTTTTTTCAGCAGAGAAAAGTCCTCAAATCAAAGCCACCATAACTGTAAGCTTTGCTCATATTATTAACACTCAGTGACAATAAAGGAAAACATTCAAAGCATTTGAAGGGTTCTGGCCACAAATACGCAAATGCTAGCAGCAAATATGAATCTTGGGAATTTCAAAAAATGATGATAACAGACTCTCATGTTTTAAAGGTCTTATATTTGAAGGGCAAAACTATATTAACAGTAAAATTAAATAATATTAGCAAAATATGCTATTATGCTTTAATGTTTTATTAAGATACACAGCTACATTGAATAGCATACCTGTAGAAAGCCAGGGATGTAGTTACAAGACCAACCAGCAGGGGCTAATGATTCTATGCTAACCAGAAATCCCTAACTCCTGTGTTACAGTCAAAACAACTTATAAACCTCTTAGCTGGCCTTTACAGCTTTGGAGAACTAATGCTGATTATATGATGTCACTGACTGAGATGGAGATTAACTAATTATGAATTTAGTCGTAGTTATAGAAGTTACAGATGGTCATATGACCTGATTATATGCAATACTCATTATATTAGGTTACTATTGTTCAGATTATGCTTTTATAAGCTTTATTTAGCTAAACACAAACACATGGTGAGCCAAAACAAGATGCGACGAAACAGAATGACTACATATTTTTCAGTTTGCTGCAAAATATCAGATATTACAAGCAAAAACAAAAACTGTGCTGTATAAAATCATTTTTCTGTATTTTGTGATTTATGTTTGTTTTTCTCATTTATTTCTGTGTAAAGTTTATGATTTCAGATGTATAAAGTGTCATAAAAGTGAAAGAAAAAATGACTATAAGCGACTTACCATAAAATTTGTTCATATTAACACTGTGACAATAAATAAATAAATTTCAGATCATTTGGGGGGTACTAGCCACAAATACGCAAATGCTAGCAGCAAATATGAATCTTGTG
>CAIGQZ010032926.1:2205101-2229842 GCA_903798205.1 Danio tinwini | reverse complement strand
AGAGATGTTCAATAGGATTTAGGTCTGGGCTCTCGCTGGGCCATTCAAGGACATTCACCAAGTTGTTGTGAAGCCACTCCACTGATATTTTGGCAGTGTGCTTTGGGTCATTGTCCTGCTGGAAGATGACATCGCCCCAGTCTGAGGCCAAGAGCTCTCTGACGCAAGTTTTCATTTAGGATGTCTCTGTACATTGCTGCATTCATCTTTCCCTCTATCCTGACTAGTCTTCCAGTTCCTGCTGCTGAAATGCTGCCACCACTATGCTTCACTGTAGGGATGGTATTAGCCTGGTGATGAGTGGTGCCTATTTTTCTCCAATAATAAAGCCTGGCATTCACTCCAAAGAGTTCAATTTTAGTCTCATCAGAATTTTCTTTCTTATGGTCTGAGAGTCCTTCCGATGCCTTTTGGCAAATTCCAGGCGGGGAGTGGCTTCCATTTGGCCACTCTACCATACAGGCCTGATTGGTGGATTGCTGCACAGTTGGTTGTCCTTCTGTAAGGTTCTACTCTCTCCACAGAAGAACGCTGGAGCTCAGACAGAGAGACCATCAGGTTATTAATCACCTCCCTGACTAAGACCCTTCTCCCCCGATCACTCAGCTTAGATGGCCGGCAAGCTCTAGGAAGAGTCCTGGTGGTTCCAAACATCTTCCACTTACGGATGATGGAGGCCACTGTGCTCATTGGAACTTTCAGAGTGGCAGAATTTTTTCTGTAACCTTCCCCAACCTTGTGCCTCGAGACAATCCTGTCTCGCAGGTCTACAGACAATTCCTTTGTCTTCATACTTGGTTTGTGCTTTGACATGCACTGTCAACCCTGGGACCTTATATAGACAGGTGTATGCCTTTTCAAATAATGTCCAATCAACTGAATTTACCACAGGTGAACTCCAATAAAGCTGCTGAAACATCTCAAGAATGATCAGTGGAAACAGAATGTACCTGAGCTCAATTTAGAGCTTTACGGCAAAGGCGGTGAATACTGATGTACATGTGATTTTTCAATATTTTCATTTTTAATAAATTTGCAACAATTTCCAAAACTCTTTTTTTACATTGTCATTATGGGGTATTGTGTGTAGAATTTTGAGGAAATAAATGAATTTAATCAATTTTGGAATAAGGCTGTAACGTAAAAAATGTGGAAAAAGTGAAGCTATGAATACTTTCCAGATGCACTGTATGAGTGTGTAACACTCCACATTTGGTAAGTTTTGAATAATAGATAACAAGTTGGGATATAATTGCTATATGCTTGTTACCACAATCAGAGCACTCCTCCAAAAAGAGCCTCAAGCATTAGCAAAACAAAGTTTAACACTGGGCTACACACTTTATGTTAGCAACACAGGCTACTCTGCCTGGCAAAGCTGTAATATAAATGAAACTCTATTGGTTGTTCTTATAAAAATGGGAGGAGCTACTCTGTCCAAAGTTTTTCTGAATTGGTAAAGCCTTCAGAAACAGTAGCATAACACTTAAATGTGGACATTTCTCTTTTGAACCTATATTTCACATTAAACGTTCAGCTCTTTGTATGTTTATGATGACAAGCAGAAGGAGCAGCTTTAAAAGTGCCATAGAATGAAAATCTGTATATACTTATAGTAAGCATAGCTGAATAATAAGATAATAATAATAATATACTGTAGCTAAATAGACCCTTTTCACATTTCCAGGTTTCTCAGTAGCAGAACGTGTCATAGTTGGGTAAAATTTAAGCACAGGGAATGGGAGAATACAACAAATAGTTTTTTACAATCCAATTTTCTTAAATAATAAAAGGAAAAACTCCACGAGGGTGTTATCAAGACTTTCAGAAAAAAAAATAAATAAATTTGCGAGACTGATAACGGCAGCCAGAGGAGAAAATAAGGTCAATTTTACTTTCAGACCCATAGACGCTGCATTACAAACATCTTGCATAAGCAGTAATTAGTTTTTTGTAATTTGACGCAAAGATGATATTATACATACATAACTGCATATAGATGTTCATACATTTTTTAAAAATCTAAATATTGAACGTGTCATAACAGTCTTGTAAAAGGGTCCATAACATACACATGTGGCCATTAAAAATGCATGTTTATATATACTTTATATGTAGCAGGATAAGTTTTGTATTGTCTCTCCAAAACTTCAAAACTTACTATTATAATTAAAAAAGTAAATTAAGTCGTCAGACTGAGGGTTGTGGTAGCCTGTAAGAAAACTTGCGTCTGCTACCGAATCAGTGAACCTTATTTCTTATTTCTGTGTTTCTCTGCATACAGTACGTCAAAGAAAAAAAGCCAGGATCGCACCCAGCCTTCTGTGGTTGGTCTGTTTCACATTATATTTACCATATACTCAACATTAAAAGGATTGTTCATCCACATTCATTAAAAATAGCACAGGTTTAAAGTTTAAACTTATTATTTGGGTTAATTGTTTTAGTATTTCTATATTATTTGTAGGCAAGTCGTGATAATTTGAGGCCTATATTGATCAGTCCGTTTAGTCATTAAGCCTACTCTAAAAAGCTAAAATGCTCCAAACTTTTTTCTAAATTAACTTGAAACGAAATTTTACACATTAATTTTAACACTTTAATTTATACGCTATTACACAAAAAAATGAAATATTTTAATAAATGAAACCGAATAAACCATTTTGGGGAGAAGGGGAAAAAGACGGTCCAATGCAAAATAGAGACTACATTAATTAGACGCGGTCAGAAATTAAGTGTGTAGGCTTCAGGCCACTGCTTCAGAACTGGCCACTGCAGAGAATGAAGCTTGACTGTCCCCTACTGGTAATGTATTTTCTGAGTTAGAGAATTGCCACGGCTAGTTACAGCATTCTGCTCCCTGAGACGGGCATTTCTAAAAGCCTCATCTGTACTGTTAGCCTCAAACCTTACTGTTTCTTTCTTCTAACGTAAATCTGTAAAAAAAAAAGTTCAAAATGATGGTGAAAAACAGGCAAATCAGAACAAAACATTGGCCGCAAAGTTTCCTACTGAGATTATAACAATGATCTTTTTTCCCCTCTATTTTTTCAGTTTATCTAAGCTAATAGCACATTATGTATGTGGGTTTTACAGAAAAGTAAAAGAGGCACACAAGAATGTGAAATGTAGAGATTATATGTTTAATCAATGTCACCCTAAAAAGGCATAAGGTCTGTTTAAATATTTTGTACGTTAGTTCAATGTGCATATTGTGAAATTTGCCATGTATGTTTGTAATGAGGCAACATACACATGTACACTGCTGAGTATAAGGGTTCAATGCACGTTTATGCATCATGTCATATCTCACAGCTTACTGTGATTTTTCTGAAGTGAAAGGATGCCCATAAACTTAAACTCATCTAAAGATGTTAAACTAAATTCCTGCCATTGACATGCTCTGCTGGAGTATTATTATTCATGACCCTTCCAAATATGGTCAAAACCTATTCCAACATATTCCTATGGTTCGAAATGAACCTGTAAAGTGATTTCTGGGGAATTTTTCCACTTACCTAAGCCACATACCTTCTATGTAGATATCAAAAAACAGTTTAAGGGCAGCACGGTGGGTCAGTAAATAGCTTGATCGTCTCACATCAAGAAGGACGCTGGTTCGAGCTCTGGCTGGGTCATTTGGCATTTATGTGTGGAGTTTGCATGTTCTCCCCAATGTGGGCGTGGGTTTCCTCGGGGTGCTCCGGTTTCCCCCACAAGTCCAAAGACATGTGCTATAGGTGAATCGAATAGGCCATGTATGTTTGTAATGAGGCAACATACACATGTACACTTCTGAGTATAAGTGGTGTTTAATGCAGGGATGTCCAAACTCAGTCCTGAAGGGCCGGTGTTCTGCATAGTTTAGTTCCAACTTCCTTCAACACACCTGCCTTGAAGTTTCTAGTGTACTAGTATACCTAGAAAGAGCTTGATTAGCTGGTTCAGGTGTATCTTATTGAAGTTGGAACTAAACTTTGCAGGACACCGGCCCTACAGAACCGAGTTGGGACACCCCTGGTTTAATGCATGTTTATGCATCATGTCATATCTCACAGCTTTTACTGTGATTTTTCTGAAGTGAAAGGATGCCCATAAACTTAAACTCCTCTAAGAGGATGTTAAACTAAATTCCTGCCATTGACATGCTCTGCTGGAGCATTATTATTCATGACCCTTCCAAATACGGTCAAAACCTATTCCAACATATTCCTAGGGTTTAAAATGAACCTGTAAAATGATTTATGGGGATTTTTTCCATTTACCTAAGCCACATACCTTCTATGCAGATATAAAAAAAACTATTTAAAATATTAATATAAAATATCAACACTGAATTGGGTGTTAACTTTGACTAATCAATCACAATATGTTCATTATTGTCACTTTCCACTGCTGCGTTGACTTTATTATTTAATATACTATTCTTTAGGGTGACATGGTGGCTCAGTGGTTAGCACTGCCATCTCGCAGCAAGAAAGTCGCTGGTTCGAGTCCCGGCTGGGTCAGTTTGTATGTCCTCCCCGTGTTGGTGTGAGTTTCCCCTGGGTGCTCCGGTTTCCCCCACAGTCCAAAGACATGCGCTATAAGTGAATTTAATAAATTAAATTGGCTATCCACTACTGGGTTGCAGCTGGAAGGTCATCTGCCGTGTAAAAAAAAAAAAAACATATGCAGGACTAGTTGGCGGTTCATTCCTCTGTGGTGACCCCTGATGAATAAAGGGACTAAGCCGAAGAAAAAATTTATGAATACTATTATTTAATGACTTTAATATTTAGTGACCTGTATTGATTTGGCTATACGTGACACTATCGAATGAGGTCACTGAATAATGTAACTAAACTAAGGTAAATATTGCTGATATTCTGTGTGCTTTTATTGTAATTAATTCAATTAATCTTTATTTGTATAGCGCTTATACAATGTAGATTGTGTCAAAGCAGCTTCACATAGACGTTTATAGTGAATTGAAACAGTGTCAGTTTAGTTTAGCTCAGGTCAGTGTGGGTTAATAGTCACTACTGAGAGTCCAAACACTGAAGCGCAATTTCATCGATGCACAGCTCTACAGATCCCGAACCATGCAAGCCAGTGGCCACAGTGGCGTGGAAAAAACTTCACCAATTGGCAAAAGTGAAGAATAAAAAAATTACATCTGAAATGACTGTAAATAAATGTACTACTGTACCAGTGCACATTTAAATAACCTTATTAGAATATAAGTGGAAAAAAGTTCAAATATAAAGATCTATATTTGGACGGCGTAGAAAGTGAAAATAGATTTTGTTAAATTCAGAATACAGTAAGAAAACAGATTTTAATTGGTACAAATTTATTTCTTTAACTGAGTAGCATTCTTTAAAAAAGTAATAAAAGTAGTAGTATTAGTACTTAGGACAATGACATTGAACAACATCTACCTAACATCCCACCTAGACTGTACATTTCTAAATCATGAAAACTTTTCAAACATAAAATACAATAGACTGAGCATAGAACAAACACAATACCATTTCAAATGGTAAACTACTGTACATAAAGTGAAGATATGCATTTTTTATTTCATTTATATGTACTGTATTTTATAGCTACACTTCATTAGTAAATAATTGATCTCAAGAACAAACTGAAAGATGCCATTTTACTAACTTATAAACAAACAGAACGGAGCAGTCATTAATCATACTATTGAAAAATAGTTCCAAGGGACAATAAATTAACGTGACATACATTTCATGCTATAATTTGTTCTCATATCATTAACAACACAGACTAAATGCATTTGTATTTGGCTGCAGACTAATAAACATTTCATTAAGAGAATATTTGTGAGTCAGTAGTGCTTACTCTTTTTTTTTATTTTATTTTATTTAAATCTATTGCTGCACTAGGCTGCATCTTAAAAACAAAAATCCAGTATCACAGATGCCACAGGCATAATCTACAGTAGTTTTAAAATGTTTTAGTTTCATAATAATTTCTATTTGCAACCTTGTATCTATTTTATACACTAAAAATCTTCAGATGTTCTCCTTTGGCTTTTTTTTTTCCAACGAACACATGCACATTTACAAATAGTTTGTACAAACTAGCAAACCGTTGCATCCAAGTTAAAATGTAAAGCTTAGCTTTTCATCCCTTTAAACAGATCATTAAACATGATTAGAAGTACGAAACAAAATAAATCTATCTAAAATGGAAGGTGTAATACAGTAGGTGCACATAAGCGAAAGATGTCCCTTGAAGTATCTTTGTGATAGGTGGAGGGAGGCCATCTTTTGTTTTGTTCGCTCAACACACTTATCCTTTTATAGCCTGAGCATAAAGAAGACCTCATTGTCCGGGCTCAGTGGGCTTTGTTGGGGTGGTCCTGGTGGAAGCTGGCTTAAAAGATCTAGGCAAGTGCAGGGACTATGGGGTACACTACAAGCTCCTTCAGGATTCCCACGCTCTTCGATGGGGCTCCCAGACATCCGGTTCATGCTTTGTAGCCGTTGCCTCTCCTGGGCCTGCCTGGCACGGTTAGCGATGTATCTCACACGGCTCTGGCTCCGTGATGAACTCCTCCGCAAAGAAGGCATTTCCTCTTCTTCCTGTCCTGCTTCTGAATCTGCCCGGCACTGAGCAAAGTCCTTGCTGGTAAGAGGTTCCACGTCAGTAAGCCTCTTCAGCTGCTCCGTGAAATCATTTTGGGGCTTCCTCAGAGTTTTCCCATGTTGGCGACTTGGCCTCACGATGAAACTGCGGCTAATGCTGCGATACTTGCTCTCAAAGTTACAGATGATATCGTCTGAAGTGAGATCTCCGAGACTTTTGGACTTTGAATCAATGTCAATGTCTTTTGCTGAAAGGGTAGTTGACTTCTTGGAGGCTGCAGAGGCAGCAAGTGTTGATGACTGCTTTAGGCCTTCAACGTATAACCTGCTCCATGTGTGTCGTCTCTGCATGGGTCGAATTGGGTCTTTATCGGCTACCAGAGGTCTGGGTTGCAAATCGTCATCTGGATTGCACATCTCGCCATCGCGCAGGTTGGGGTTGGACTTGCTCTTGCTGACAAGCGAGACGCCACATCCTGCAATGGTCGACCGATGGTTGTTGGTCAACGAAGCCTGATGGTCCGAATAATCTTGGGCTTTGCTAAGACAGATAAGGCTCTTCCGGGAAAGGTTGGGCAAGGACAGATCAATCACAGTGTCATTGGACGAAATGCTGGAAGACGATGACACACTATCCCGATGGCTGCTGGGGTCAAGTTTGCTCCAGAGCCTGTCGTTTAAAGTTGCGTCAGTACAGACTTCTGGCACCACTGAAGGGCCGTCTGCTTTTTTCATTTGTCCTTCACTTTTGGACCTTCTCACGGGGGTCCTCAGTCCAGTTTGCATGCTTCGTCCAATGTCTCTGTCAAACACTGCCTTCAATACCTGAATCCTTTGAGAGCTCTGAATGATGGTTGGTTCCTTTATAGCATCTATCTCTAGAGTCAGTCCTGTTTTGATTTCACCAACGTTAGGATTGATAACTGTCTCTTGTTCAACCTCTCCATCTGCCCGATCGGCCAAAGTGGGAAAAGTTGGCGTGTCGCGTCCAATGTCAAGGTAATTTGTGGAAATTGATGAGTTTACGGGACTGTTCCCGGAATCCTTACCACTTGTAGATTGGGTTAGTGCAAATGATTTCAGGATGTCCTCGTTATTTTTCACAGGGCTGAGATATTCCCCGTTGGAAGATGTCGTTATTGCTGTGGATGGTGAAGACAAGGGACTTTGCGTGGAGGTCAAAGGGCTGTTCTCCTGAAAGTCCTCAGTAATGGATTCCAGACATGAGGCGTTCAGAGATGGAGTTGGACTCTGCACTTCAGAATTTTCTGAAAATACATGACAAGCAGGTAAATTAATTACATTCGGATAGTTCAGTGACAATTAAAATACACAAAAATGCCGCGGTCACACTGCACTTTTCATCATGTTGACTAGACTATTGCACTAGACTGGAAATGTTGCTTTCCAAAGAAGACCAAGTTTGATAAAACATGACATCTCTGTACAGAAATTTTTAATAAAGAGTAATCCTTACTTCTATCAGCCACAGCCATGTCACCCCAAGACCGGTTAATCACTGAAGCTAAGCAGGGCTTCTATGTGAAGAGTCTGGTTACACAGCAAATTCGTTAGTGTTAAATTTCGAGTGTTGAGGTAATTCAGAGTAAAGTGTTGAAATTCTAGAGTTAGACAAAGATAAAATAACCCTCTGTGTTACTAGCTGATTTGCCTCCTTGTCATACAGTGTTACATGTATCTAACGCTAATACAGTGTTGACTACTACATCCGGGAATTTATGCAGCAATATATCCCTGAAGCATTTTTCTTCTGCCACAAGCAGCAATAAGAAGTAGCAACTGGTGATTTAAACGTTCCTAAAATGTTTGTATGTAGACATTTGACATCAAAATCGTTATATATACGTTAAATTATACGTTTTAAATATCTCACAAAAAAGGATAATTTTTCATCTTTATTTAGTTCTGTACTAGCTATGTTACATTAAAACTAAAGCTGTCTTAAAACTGCTTCTCTTGGTTAAAATGCCAGAAAACATGGTTTATGACTATTTTGAACTGTTTTCCTTAAAGATAATAGTTAATACAGTGTTGCCAATATGAAACATGATATATTTTTATTTTCGTGCATGGTGCGGTTCGGCAATCTAGTTACCTTCGGTTCCCTCACGTGACACTCAGGCTCTTTTCACAGACTTTAACCGGCGAGAGCAAAAGAACTTCACAAGTGTGAGGGAGCTGCTTTGTTTATTTAAGTAACACAGCCATACGTCTTGCTTTTTGCTTCCTTGCTTGTGGTGTTAATATTTTACACTATAAGAGTTTGCCAATTAACACTCTCTGAGTGTTGATAATCTTAACTCTTTCAAAGGTGTTATTTAAACACTTGTATAGTGGTTCCCATATAAACTCTGAGGAAGTGTTCATTTTCACTCTAAGGTAGATAAATCTACTGTCTAAAATTTGCAGTGTAGTGATGTCAGCAGGGGGCACTAGTATGCCCAGTATAGTGATGGGGACACTATACTGTCAGTAAGCGCCATCTTTTGGATTAGATGTTAAACCGAGGTACTGACTCTTTTTGGTCATTAAAAAATCCCATGGCACTTCTCGTAAAGAGTAGGGGTGTAACCCAGGTGTCCTGGCCAAATTCTTACCATCAGCCTTTACCCATCATGGCCTCCCAATTATCCCCATCCACCAAATTGGCTCTATCACTGTTTCTCCACTCACTCTATAGCTGGTGTGTGGTGAGCGCACTAGCGCCATTGTGCTGTGGCTGCCATTGCATCATCCAAGTGGATGCTACACACTGGTGGTGGTGTGGAGAGAACAACCATCTTGAAGCACTGTGAAGCACTTTGGCTGTAAGGCCATACACGATAAATGCCCTACATAAATACACATTACATTACATATCAGCGTTGCATCATCTTGTTTTATCCCGCCCTTTTTCTCAGCACCTTCTGACATAATTTCGCATGCCAAATTCTAGTGTGACCGCGGCTTAAGACTCATGAATGACTCAAGATATCATGAATGCCAAAAAAAAGCCAACAACGTACAGCAGGTTAATTTTGCACATGAATAAAATAATGCAAATTGACATATAGCACATCTTTCAACAACAAAAAGTTAAATAAAATAAAGGTGAAGTGTGTAATTGGAGTAACACATTATCTTCATCGCTAGTTATTAATCACATTGGTCATAGATTAAAGAGATTGTTCAACCAAAAAACCCCTGAATTTTTTGTCATAGTTTACTTCCCTCTACACTTGTTCTAAATGGTATGATTTTCTTTAGTAGAACACAAAACACAATGAATTCTGAAGCATGTTGGAATCCAAACAATTGATGGTAGCCATTAGTTTCCATGGTATGTTTTCCTACAATGGAAACTGACAACTGTCGGATTTACAACATTTTTCATAATATCATCTTTTGTGTTAGAGAAGAAAGAAACTCAAACATCTTTTCAACAACTAGAGGGTAAGTGAACAGTGACTAAATTTCCATTGCATTTGCTTTTTTGATAGACTACAGAGTACACAGGTTTTACACTATTAAGTGGCTGAAAGCTCTCTCAATATTGAACTTTCATCATAAAAACACACACTTCAGCTTTAAGCACAGTTGAACAAAACCAAACATTATGACACAAACAGGCTGCAAACATTTAACATGCTTATTCCACCAAACTTTAGCATCAGAAAATGACAAAATATATTAGAATGGTTTAAAACATCATATCAAACTGATTGGTAAATACAAATGATACAAAATATGGGGAAAAAAAACAGATTTTCACTAATCTTCACTCATCTTCTTACTTGAGTTAAGTAAATCCCCCTCTCATTATTAAATCTGCTGCTTTTACACCAAAACTATCAAATTTAGGTAAAAATGCTACTTTTTTAATGCTCATTTTGTCACCTGCCAGACAAAATGATCAAAAATTAACAACTAAAATGAATGTCTTATCTTTCCTCAAGTAGCATTCAATAGTATTAGAACTTCCGAACAGACCAACCACAATGGTAAATATGACCAAAATAAACACTGACACTTTCGACTTCAAACTAATACTTTTTCCTTTTACATGTTTAGTAAAGTTATAGTGATACTTTATTTATCCCACTAGGGAAATTTTTACATACATATAAAGTTGTGTAACAGGTATAAAAACACACACACAACCTTGTGAGCCATTATATGAATCATTGTATAATGAATACACTGCCTGACAAAAGTCTTATCATTGATCCCAGTTGTAAGAGCAACTTATAATAACTTCTAGTTGATCATTTGGAAAAGTGGCAGAAAGTAGATTTTTTTTTTCCGATGAATCATCTGTTGAACTATATCCCAATCATCACAAATACTGCAGAAGACCGACTGGAACCAGCAGGGACCCAAGATTCTCACAGAAATCAGTCAAGTTTGGTGAAGGTAAAATCATGGTTTGGGGTTACATTCAGTATTGGGGCGTGCGAGAGATCTGCAGAGTGGATGGCAACATCAACAGCCTGAGGTATCAAGACATTTGTGCTGCCCATTACATTACAAACATTGGAGAGGGCAAATTCTTCAGCAGGATAGCTCTCCTTCTCATACTTTAGCCTCCACATGAAAGATCCTGAAAGCAAAGAAGGTCATGGTGCTCCAGGATTGGCCAGCCCAGTCACCAGACATGAACATTATTGAGCATGTCTGGGATAAGATGGAGGAGGCATTGAAAATGATGAACTAATTATCCTGATGAACTCTGGTAGTCCTGCAAGAACGCTTTCTTTGCATTCCAGATGACTTTATTATTAAGTTATTTGAGTCATTGTAGAGATGTATGGATGCAGTCCTCCAAGCTCATGGGAGTCATACACAATATTAATTCTTTTCCCACTGCACCATCACTTTATATTCTATACTGTACATTATGTCTGTTAAGTGACAAGACTTTTGTCTTCACAAATTCAGACCTTACTGTCCTAATTAAATAATTAAAAATCAAGGCATGATCATATTTTATTTTAGTAAAATAAGCATAATCTGGAGGCATTTGCCTTTCATATACACCACTTCTGATATTAAATGATCAACTACAAGTCAAGGTTTTATTTGTTGTTCCTAAAACTTGGATAGGCGACAAGACTTTTGTCAGGTAGTGTATATAGCGCATCATTATGAAAAAAAGAAATACATTTAAAGTAAAAGAAAAGACAAGCTTAAGCAAAATGCTAATAAATCGTTTACCTGGTAACTGGTCAGCCCCTCAGTTTTGCACTAAGGACAGAAAGCATGCAAGAAGGAAGGAACAAACAAGCATTTTAACAGGAGAAATGCAGAGTGAAACAGAAGGACTTTGTGTAAAGAGGAAGGAGATGGTACAGTACATCAGGAAAATCATTCGAGCTTTGTTCTAATATGGATTTATAGAGACAATAAAGCGTGTCAGCATAGGAAGGTTAATGTTTAAAGATCTAAACAGTGAGGACTAAAAAGGTTAGCACACAAGGAGCTGAGAATCTATGGTACCTTAAGGAATAGAAAAATGCAGCTAACACCCTCTCATTCATAAGTCATATGATGAATTCCCACTCCCCAAATACGGCAGTAGAACAACAGCTAATCAATATTCCCAACCAGTGATTTCTAGAATGTTCCAGTGGTCAAACATCTGGTTTGTGTCTGCTTGCAAAAGCACTTGGGACACATTCTAACTACTTGCATAAGGAGTCCTGTGACCCTATCGGTCTTGTGACGGCAAGAAAACTTATATAACAAAACATTTAACTAGTAATGTTCCCAAAACCTCATGTACATTACATTTGGATTGCACATACACAAAATAGCATATTTGATATATACATTTGATTTATTTTTTTATTCTTTTTTAATGTTTTTTTATAATTTAGTTTTCCTCTGGAGAAAATCTTATTTCTTTAACTTTGGCATAAATACTTTTGTAAAACTTATTTTTATGTCTTATCGCTCTTAAGAAATTATTATTTTCAATTGGCTACAGAACAAACCACTGTTATCCAATACTTGCCTAGTTACCCTAATAATAACCTAGTTATGCCCTTTAAACTGCACTTTAAGCTGACTAGCAGTAGTATCTTGCAAAAATATGTACAAAGACAAAAACGAAATAAATTTGTTACTGTTAATTAGTTTTATATTAGAATACACACTATTGTTTAAACATGTGTTGGGAAAAACCTCAGGTTAAACAACATATGTTTGTGTGCATGTGTGTTAATATGAATTATATCTTTTGTATTAAAGGTGCAGTATGTAAGTTTTACACCCAGTGGTTAAACTAGGTATTGCACTCCAATTTTAAAACACAGGCAAGCGCAGGTTGCCAAATTGATTACACCAACAGGAGCAAGCCTGACCATCGAGCATTAAGGCTGATTTAAGTCGTGTTCTAAATGAAAGCAACGGCACATGATAGAAGGAATGTTTTCCATATTAAAAGGAGTTTTTGTTCCAACCAACACCTGAAATGTACATTTTAGCTTATAAATTTTTTTGCTGCTGAACAATAGGATTAACTGACAATGATCACCTCAGGTACACCTCATGTGCTTTATTCAGTGTTAAATCACGTGAGTTTGAATGCCATATCACATGATATTCAAAGCCATACTGAGGTGAACTATCTGCTATACAGCAGATAGTTCACCTCAGATCTTAAAAATAAAATAAAGCATTTGATATTGAACTCTAGAACTGTGACTCCGTGCAAGCCAACACATATCAGTGACTCAGCATGTGAATTTAATAATGTTAAAGAGATTTAATATGTATTAATTAGATTATAAACCTTACCTTTTATTGGAGTGCAGTGAGTGCACTATTTTGTGCTTCTGAATGGCTGTATTTACATTTCTGTTCTCTAGTGCAAACAGCCAAAATCACAAAAAATCTTGTGTGTTGTTAAAACACGGGGTTACAATGTAACCTGCTACCGTAATGTTTACTTTATTTGCAAATTAATAGCCCCATGTGGAACTCTGAATCTGTGTCTTATTTCAGAGTCTGCTACTGTCCACCGGAGGTCACATTTCAGTCACGGACATATGCTTTGAGAGCCTTTCTGACTGAATGTATGAAATGCGCTGTTTTCCAATAAGGGAACCCGGGGTGCTAAAATATAATTGGCTAAACTAGCATTGGGTGGTTTAAAGGGACTAAAACAAAGACAGACGTTCCGGCACATAACGCACGTTTTCAAAGCAGAATATCTGACTTTAGCATTGTTTTTTAGATAAACAAGTATGTTCACTTAGCATGTTTCTTAAATATCTGCACACATATTATGGTATTTTTATGCTTTAGAAGAGTCAAAAACTTACATACAGCACCTTTAAATTATTTTACATTATAGTTTTTACATTTTCTTATATTTTCAGATTTTTCATAACCATGAGACATTTTCGTAGCTTAGTTATAATTTGCACATTCCTAGAGGTAATTTGAATATTCCTAGTGGCCATAAAACCTTTTACACCGACTACGTTTACATGGACACCAATATTTCGATTTTAATGCAATTAAGACAATACTCTGATTACGAGTCTACCATGTAAACAGCGATTTTTTTTTTTTTTTTTTTTTTATTATTATTATTTTTTTTTTATTATTTATTTATTTATTTTTTTTGATTCATTTAATCAGATTAAGGTCATAATCAAACTAAAGAGGAATCGAATTAAGACATACTCCACATGTCTTTATTCAATTTCTCTTTAGTTCGATTATGACCTTAATGCCGATTTTAGTCGCATCACTGAAGTGCAGTACATACATGTAAACACCTTAATCGAACTGTTACCTTCATGTAGGACTTTAAGCCGCTTTTTGCGACAGGGTAGTGCACACACACACACACACACACACACACGCACGGCTGATTGACGCTCTTTGCACCTACCGAGACCACAGACACCTGCATCGTGAAATGCAGAGGTTTTTTTTCTTCCATTCAGCATGTGGTATGAACTTCCATTAATGCCGTACTCACACTATGTACAGTTGCCTTAAACCGGGCCAAAGCACGCTTGTCCCCCCTCTCGTCTCCCCCGACGGCCCGCACTCACATTACATTCGGGCCTGGGCACGCTTGCGTCATCTGATGCGCTTTTCAGTAAGCGCTCTTGCTCAGCACAGTGGAGATTTCTTTAGTTATATTGTTTAAGTCGTTTGATATGCGGTGACACGCAGTCTAATATTTCGCCGAACAGATCAGCCACTTTTGACGCTCATAAACAATCATAAAGTCCTCGTGCTGCAGGAATTAGGAAGTTTGCTGAAGGCGCAGCTGACGTGCAGTGAGGGGTTTGCATCTTTAATAATCTACGACAGTTTGCGTTCATTGAACAGTACGAATGATTAATTAATCCATATGAAACAGTCCCTTAAAAGTCACGTCTCGCTTTCAGTTTCGGGCTTAGGCACGCTTGCACTTGCACTGTAAGCGAACCGCGCCTGAGCCCAAGTGATCCGCGCTCTGGCCCACCTCTTCTAAGAGGGCCAGGGCCGCCCAAGTGTACCAGAGTCATAGCACTCACACTTCTCAAATGATCCGGGAAAGGGGCCTGGGCACAGTTCGGATAGCATAGTGTGAGTAAGCCCTAAAACAACTCTTCCAGCAGTTCATAGTTGCATCCAATATCTTGTTTGTCACAGTGGGCTTGCATAAAATGTTCGTGAATGAAAGTGAAAGTGCCAAACTGCAGTTAAAGTCAACAAGTTAACAATGAAACACCCGAAATTACATGAAACTCTGGAGGAAATGCGCATAGCGCAGTGACACAATGACGTTAATCGAATTATGTGCTATAACATGTAAAACGCGATCATGAAAGTAACATGCAAAAAGCAACTCCTGTAAACACCTTAGTCTTATTATTCTCTTAATTAGATTAAAGCAAATAATTTGATTACTGATGTCCATGTAAACGTAGTCACTTTGATATCTAGGCAAATCTGAGCACAGCAAATTGCAACATTACCAAGATATACTACTTGTTTCCAAAACCTTGATTTACAATAATTTAACAAGTCAATAAAGTCAAAACCACAAAGAAACATCATGCAGCTCTATTTGCATGCAATTTTGGTTTCAGGAAATTATTGAAGGACACAGGAACTAAGGCAAGATGGTGAGCAAAAGCACAACAAAACTACATCAGCATTTCAGAATATTGAGGATTCTCTACAACATCAGGATCCTTTCCGTGACATCCCAGAGATTCCAATGAGATCCACATCATCCACAAGGTGTTTACTGGGTTCCATCACAGACTACTAAAATCTATCCTACTGAAGCACGGGGACTTTCTAAAAATTAAGATCTGTCTACCTACAAACACCTTACCATCGAAAAACAAGGGGGATTTACTTCGGATCTCCTCCATTTTCTGGGCAAACAGGGCGTTCATCTCGCGCTGCAGTGTCCCTGCGGCCCGCTTTCGGTTCTCCATTCCTCGTGGTGGGAAGACGGTGGGGAGATCAAGACTGGCCAAACTGTCGCAACTGCTGGAGTCGCTGTCAGATAGTCTGGTGACTTCATTTACAGATCTGGTCATGTTGCAGTTGCTGCCGTAGTTGGGTGGAGCAGGGCATTGTTGAAAAAGGCTTGTTTTGGTGTGTGGAACTGGAGGAGGCGGGGTGGATGGGGACTGGAATAGTCTGCGTGGAACACTACATGAGCGAGCATTTTTGACATTGAGGTCCTCGGGGGGTGGAAGAGGTTGGGCAGCCAATGTTTGTCTGGCCTTTGCTCTTGATCTTGGTAAAGGTACGGGCTTAAGAAGAATCTGAGGCTCTGGTTTGGACTTTGAGTCAGGCTGGGCCAAGGCTTGTGGTTTGAGAATGGGTTTTGGTTGAACTTGTCTTGAAGTTGTTGGAGACCGAGATACCCTTTGAGGTCTAAGAGGAGGAGTAGTGGTCTGGGTAATCTTTCTATCTAAAATGGGACTCTCCTTGGAGCCAATTACACATTTTATGCAATTGGAAGTCATCCCAATCTTCCCAGTGCTGTTTATTGCAACACGTGCAAAAACACCTGGCTTTTCATCCAGTGGATCCTGGAGACGCAGCTTGTTGGCTCGCTTCAGAGGTTCACTCATCGCGCCCCTGTTTCGGTGAACATGGGGCTCAGAGTGAATGAAAGAACTCTTACCTTTTCTGTCATCAGGGTGAAGCTGCCCGTTGGTGCCTTGACCCCATGACTTTGCAGACGCAGAATCTCCATTGTGGTGGACAAGTGGCCCCTCTTCAGATTCCCGCTCCTCACTGGCGCCATCCGAGCTGCAATCTTTTGTGTCAATGGAGATCTCGGGGAAGCCCCTCTTGACTTTGGGTTGGCCCTTGGTGGGGGCACTGGCTGTGCGGCGCAGGAGGTGAGCACCGAAGGTACTCTTACGGTTGAGCAGAGCAGCAGCATGGCTGTCGAGAGATGCCTGCTTTGGGTTTCTGTGAAAGAGTCCTTTTATACCACTGACTGCTCGAGCCTGCAATTAAATATAAGAAAAAAATGGGTAGGCATGAATCTTTTAGAGGACTAATAGAATCACCTAGATAAGACTGGGAAGCTACTTTTCCTCAATTCCCTTCAAGTATTTTTCAAACTTATTAAATGTCAGTTCACCCACAATGAATATTCTGTTATTAATTACCTAATAAAAGGTCTTATTATTCCTTTGTTCATTTTCAGTACACAAATTAAGATACTTTAGATGAAATCTGAGGGCTCTCTGACCCTCCATAGACAGCAAAAGATTTAATGCATTCAAAATCCAGAAAGGTACCAGTGTTTTAAGTTCAATCGGAATATTATTAAGCTATGAGAATACATGTGTACACACATAAAACTAAATAACTTCTTTATAGGACAGGGGTGCCTGAACTCAGTCCTGAAGGGGCACTGTCCTGCAGAGTTTAGCTCCAACTTGCTTCAACACACCTGCTAGTAGGTTTCTAGTATATTTGGTAAGAGTTTGATTAGCTGATTTAGGTGTGTTTGATTTAGGGTTGGAGCTAAACTCTCCAGGACACTGGCCCTTCAGGACAAAGTTTGGGCATCCTTGGTATAGGGCATGAGATTGAGAGCACTGCACACTAATGTATATGCCCAGAATGCCCGCATACAACTTTTTTTTTGTTTGAAGCAATGCACAGGCACATCCAAGATAATAAGTCAGAGGTACGGTCACATATCATTTTCAGTGTATGATATGTGAACGTGCGCCCTATACTGACACTGAGGAGAAGAACTGTTGAATAAAGACATTTTTATCTGTGCACAAAAGTATTCTGGTAGCTTGATAATACAGTGATTGAACCCCTGAAAGCATATGGTCTGTTTTCAGGATTGCAGCGGTCTACGGAAGATGAGAGATCTTGGATTCCATCTAAGATATCTTTATTTGCATTCTGAAGATAAATGAACGTCTCAGGCGTTTGGACAGACCTGAGGGTGAGTAATAATTCATTCATTCATTCATTTTCTTTTCAGCTTAGCCCCTTTATTAATCAAGGGTTGCCACAGCGGAATGAACCACCAACTTATCTAGCATATGTTTTATGCAGTGGATGCCTTTCCAGCTGCAACCCATCACTGGGAAACATCCATACACACATACACTACGGACAAATTTTTTTTTGCTTACCCAATTCACCTATACCACATGTTTTTGTGTGTACCCACACAAACACAGGGAGAGCATGCAAACAGAAATGCCAGCTGTCCCAGTTGGGGCTTGAACCAGCAACCTTGTTGTGAGGCGATTGTGCTACCCACTGCACCACCGTGCTGCCAGGGTGAGTAATTAATAACATAAATTTCATTTTTGGGTGAATTAATCCTTTAACTAAATATAAATAAAATAACATTCATAACATGTTTAGTTAACAAATATATACCCCAGTTATATCATTAAAGTTGCTGACAACATAAATGATCAGTTTAAATTTAAGAATCGTTATGATAATTTGTCTATTTATCCACTGACATGTATATTTAAAAAATAAAGTATCATGCAAAAGTCTTAGACCACCAGTAGCTCTGGCGTTTTAGATAAAATTTAACAAAGATACAAATAAAAAGTAAAAAAAACAACAACTGCATACTGCCTCTATAATATTCAGGTCTAGACACTGTGCGGGCCAGTTCATGAATGTCAGTGATATGCGGTATGCAGTATACTCCTGTCACCAAATATGATTTTAATGTTTAGGTGGAAACTAATATATATATGTGATAATTTTACCACTACTAAAACAACAAATCTAAGACTTTTGCAGAGTCTATAGTTGTACAGTCTACAGATGTACAGTTGAAGTCAGAATTGTAGCCCCCCTGTTTATTTTTTCTCCAAATATCTGTTTAATGGAGAGAAATTTTTTTAACACATTTCTAAACATAATAGTTTTAATAACTCATCTCTAACAACTGATTTATTGTATCTTTGCCATGATGACAGTAAGTAATATTTGACTAGATATTTTTCAAGACACTTCTATACAGCTTAAAGTGACATTTAAAGGCTAAACTAGGTTAATTAGGTTAACTAGGCAGGTTAGAATAATTAGGCAAGTAATTGTATAACGATGGTTTGTTCTGTAGACTATCGAAAAAAAAATATAGCTTAAAGGGGCTAATAATTATGACCTTAAAATGGCTTTTAAAAAATTAAAAACTGCTTTTATTCTAGCCGAAATGAAACAAATAAGACCTTCTCCAGACGAAAAAATATGATCAGATATACCGTAAAAAATTCCTTGCTCTGTTAAACATAATTTGGGAAATATTAAAAAAAGAAAAAAAATAATCAAGGGGGGGGGGCTAATTATTTTGACTTCAACTGTACATGTCCAATTCTGAGTTCTGTTTTAATATAATGTTGTAATGCTATATTAAATATGTTACCATTAGAAAGCCCAGCAATGACCAAAGTTAATACAAATGTAGCAGAATTTGGAATCAACAGACAAATGTGGGTGATCAACACAGACCACTAAACACGAGGATGCAGACAATGTTGGGAATTTGTGGGGTGTAATGTTAATAACTCTTGAAATGAGATTAAATGTTGAGTGAAAGGTGATAGGATATTCAAGTCCAACCATATCTGTTAGGAAAAATGACACTGGGTTATCTGCTCAAACAATAAAAGTAATGACTAGCTTATCTGGAATAGAAAAGCAAGTTATAGAAATCATTATATTAAGCCAATAATCATAAAAACAGACATTTTACCTGAAATAAAAACTAAAACTAATAATTTGTTCAGTTTCTCAGCATAACACCCAGTGTCATTTCATGAACCATGTTCAAGTAGATCCATGTGAAACTTTAAAGTGCTGTCAGCCATTAGATCTCCATCACATCATCTCATGCATTTGTTTGTGAAAGCATTTATGCTAATCACCACAATTACAGGATCCATCTCTTAAGACCATAAGATATATATTAAATGTACCTGCTAATCTCCAGCCCTCATAGTAGACCTTCATAGTCTTGGATAGGAGTAGAGAGGATGTAACACACTTTACAAACCAAAAATCAACGCATTTCTCTTTCGGACCGTACAGCTCGAGTGCAGCTCTCTTGCTGTGAGCAAGGCAGCCGAATCCATATCATGGCCTTAAATGCCCTGAGTTAAGTGAAATAGGAGTGAACGCTGTCGCTTGCTATATTGACACTGACACTGGATCTGCTTTTTAGGGGTCAATGAGAATGCAGCCAAGGAAAGGAAGTCACAATTATGTCACAACTCATTTTGCATGAGTTGGCATGGTGAAAGCTAGCAAATGAATCAGGGCTTAGCCGCTCAACTGGAGGGGGTTTGCAGGAAACATGCAGGGGGGTGCTGATTGGGTCTCACTACACCTGAGTTTTGAACGAGGATCCTAACAATTTCCTGCCTCTATAGACAGCTTTTGGACTAAGATGGGTGCACTGAAATAACAAACATAAGAGAAAGAGAGGTAAGAAAAAGAGCAAAAGGTAGAGGAGGGGAAAAACAGACAAACTGCACAGAGAACATTTGCTGTTGACGCTGAATGTTTAGGCCACAGATTATGGACAAAAGCATGACATATTTAAGCAGTGAGAAACGTCATGAAGCACTTTGTATGAATAAAGTACAAACGTCATCTTTTATTTTTCAAAGCAATCTAGATATGTTTGATATGGACATATGCAGTTTTTGATAATCTGACCATTAAAATTAACGTACGGTTTGAAAAATACCAATAAAATAAAATACCATCTTCGGATTCATCTTCAATGCTTCCTCCATCATACAAAAGTCTTGTCGCCTATTCAAGTTTTAGCATCGACAAATAATAACTTGATTTCTAGTTGATCATTTGGTATTAGAAGTGGCTTATATGAAAGTCAAAGGTCTCTAGGTTACGCTTATTTTACCAAATTAAAATATTATCATGCCTTGATTTTTCATTATTTAACTAGGACAGTAAGGTCTGACTTTGCCAAGAAAAAAAGTCTTTTCACTAAACAGAAATAATGTACAGTATAGAATATAAAGTCATGGTGCAGTGAATAAGAATTAATATTGTGTATGACTCCCATGAACTTGGAGGACTGCATTCATACATCTCTGCAATGACTCAAATCACTTCATCTGGATTGGTAAAGAAAGCGTTCTTGCAGGACTCCCAGAGTTCATCAAGATTCTTTGGATTCATATTCAATGCCTCCTCCTACTCAATAATGTTCATGTCTGATGACTGGACTGGCCAATCCTGCAGCACCTTGACCTTCTTTGCTTTCAAGAACTTTGAGGAGGCTGAAGTATCCTGCTGAAGAATTTGCCCTCTCCTGTGGTTTGCAATGTAATGGGCAGCACAAATGTCTTGATACCTCAGGCTGTTGATGTTGCCATCCACTCTGCAGATCTCTCGCTCGACCCAATACTGAATGTAACCCCAAACCATGATTTTTCCTTTACCAAACTTGACTGATTTCTGTGAGAATCTTGGGTCCATGCTGGTTCCAGTAGGTCTTCTGCAGTATTTGTGATGATTGGGATGCAGTTAAACAGATGATTCATCTGAAAAATCGACCTTCTGCCACTTTTTTCCAAATGATCAACTAGAAGTCAAATTATTATTTGTTGCTCTTACAACTGGGATCGATGACAAGACAGGTACTGTACACTGATATAATATTATATATACACACTAGTAATCAGATTAAAGTGCCATTTAAAGGCTTAACTAAAGTCAGTTAATTAGGTTAACTAGGCAAATTACCATAATTAGTTCAGTCATTGGACAACGATGGTTTGTTCTGTAATCAATCAAAAAATATATATTAAGGGGCTAATAAAATAAAACTGCCTTTATTCTAGCCAAACTAAAATAAATGACTTCTTCAGAATCAAAAATAAATCAAGCATTATAGGAAATACTGTGAGAATTGCCTTGCTCACTTAAACATCACTTGGGAACCAAATGTAAATGTTATTACAAACAAAACCATTCATGTTATTTATTTAGGCCTACTGAGGTTGAGGATTAAAATATTGTGAAGTGTTTTTCTTTACTGATCACTTGTTAAAGAACAAAAACAAACAGAGTTTACGATTTTCACACAAATCAGACTAATTTGCTAGAATTATGCTTTTAAAGGGAACCTGTTTTGCCCCTTTTTACAAGATGTAAAATAACTCTCTGACATCCCTAGAGTATGTATGCGACGTTTCAGCAAAAAAATAACACACAAATAATGTTTTACACTTTAAAACTTTGTGCGTATTTGATCCAAAATGCACCGTTTTGGTGACTGTTGCTTTAAATTCAAATGAGATAGTGTTTCCAGCCCCCTTTTTAAAAAGAGGGTGGAGTTATAAATGCCTATGTGTCACCAAAGCAGCAGATTCAAACCTCTAATAGAGGATGGCTGCTTCTCACTCAGGGCTGTTTACGTTAATGAGGGAGAGATTGTCACTAATGGTTGGGGCTTTCCCCTTCTGATGGCATGTACAAAGGTAAATGTTAATCTATGCGTTTCTGCAGACTGTTTTTATGAATTGTGGTCATAAAAACACAATGAATTAATTTCTACCATTAAAGGCTGGTTAGATTCACATGTTACCACACAACTGTGTTTAAACCCCTTATAAAAGTGATTTTTGATAATAGGTCCCATTAAAATTAGGCTGAGAGTATGTTTTGTGTATGATTAGTTGTTTAAAAAGTCTCTGCAACACATATATGAATTGCATATTTTGATAAGCTGTGTAATTCATTTTTTCCTAGAGTCAATATTAGGAAATGTGAGACCTTCCATAGTCTTTTAATACGATTATAACCATGCCCTGACTTGCAGTTTAATGTCAGATACAGCCCTTGGCATATAATGGCAACAAAGCAAACATCTTCTGCTCACCTTACTGGTGATGTCATTCACTGCAACATGCACAAAGATAGAAGCTTCCTCCATGCCTTCCAAATACACATGGCGGTAACCTGACAATGAGGCACAAGCAGATATTTAGGAACTGAGCAGTACTATACTGTGCTAAAACACTTAAAAAATGAGCCCCACTTGATATTATGTGGCCTTAACTACCATGTACTTGCATCAAAAAATAAATACAATGTACTTACTGTGTTGATAATGTATTGCAGAACAATTCTGGTGCTCTTAAGGTGGGATACGGGTCGGGTTAGTGGCAGATTTGGGGGTATGGATAGGTTTAATGGTTGGTTAAGGTGTTAGGGATGGTCAACAGTGATTGATTAAATACCTTAATGTAATTATATCTGTAATTAATTAATCATAATTCAGTGCAAGTACATATTAGTATATATAAGGCCACCTAATATAAAGTGGGAGCAAAAAATGGATAGGCCAGAGAGTTTCTCTTGTATAATGGAAATGTGATACCGGGAATCATGCTGTTAAAGGCGATGGTCCTCTGACCAATGAAATCTTGGCCAATCGGATCATGATCCCACACCAAGAAGCGTATTAGAGCGTTCTCTGGCATGTGAAGAGTGAAGACGAGAGTTTCTTCCCACATAGGATTGAATCCTGAGAAAGAAAGCGAGAAGAGGAGGTGTGAGAAGGCCTAATTTATGGAAAAATTATATAATGCATGAGACTATTGGAGGTGTCAGAATATTCATATTCACCTGCCAGTTACACTCCAACAAAATTATCTGCCCGACCTTCACAAAATAGACCACTTAACTGAAATTGCTCGCTACAGAGGGGCTGAATAAATTAATCAAATGTTAAATTGTTCATTGTATTTAACACATTTAACCAGCAGATACTGAGTACGTCCAGAATAAAAAAATATATATATATATTTTAAAATAATCTGCACAACCTCTGGCGTCCCCCGTGGCTCTATTCTTGGGCCACTGTTGTTCTCTGTTTTACATGTTGTTTTTAAGTGGCTACTATAAACAAATTCCATCTAAAATCATGCCAATTTCTGCCACTTCAAAATCGTGGCCCTTTCTGACACTTCATGTTACAAGGCATACACAAATAAATAAATAAATCGATCCCATTACCAAGCCTGTACTGCGCACCACCTCGGGTTTATTACACCTACATGTTCCTTAATATAGTCTGCATTTGACAGCATCCAAAATAGAGTCAGCTTTAGTAGACACTCCAATAAATAAAAAAAACATAAATAAAGGGCGACACGGTGGCTCAGTGGTTAGCAAGAAGGTCACTGGTTCGAGTCCCGGCTGGGTCAGTTGGCATTTCTGTGTGAAGTTTGCATGTTCTCCCCACGTCGGTGTGGGTTACCTTCCGGTGATTAATTATAATTTTATATATATATAAAATTAATAGTGGCAGTATTAATGTGGGCAGATAAATAATTCAATAAATAACACAAATGTTGTGGAAATAAAAAAATGCTAAAGTGAAAGTTGTCAATGTCTATTAAGGAAGGATTAAAAAACTACTTTCAGTTTAGCATTTATTTTTATATATATATATATTTTATATATATATATATTGCAGGAATTTGTGGACTTTTATGAATATTTATATATTTATTTATTTGTGTATTATTTATGTATTGTTTTATGCTGAAATTAGTAAATTTTTATATTTATTTATATGCATATTTATTTAATTGTTGTTGTATTTATGCAGAAATATGTGGAT
>CAIGQZ010032926.1:2182077-2197545 GCA_903798205.1 Danio tinwini | reverse complement strand
TGTTTAACAGAGCAAGTAATTTTTCACAGTATGTCTGATAATATTTTATTCTTCTAGAGAAAGTCTTATGTTTTATTTTGGCTAGAATAAAAACAGTTTTAATTTTTTTAAATAATCAAAATGCTTTTTTTGAAATTTTTTTGAGCGAGATGCTAATGGTCTAACCCGATTTAATGATTTATGCTAAGCTAAGCTAAAAGTGCTCCTGGAGATCCACTGAATGGATTCAAAAATGGTAAAACTTATGAATAATAATATAACCGCATGTCTAATAATATATTCTTCTTTTAGAGGAAGTCTTATATGTTTTATTTTGGCTAGAATAAAAAAGTTTTTAATTTTCTAAAGACCATTTTAAGCTCGATATTATTAGCCCCCTTAAACAATATTTTTTTGACTGTCAACAGAACAAACCATCATTATACAATGGCTTGCCTAATTACCCTAACTCAACCCAATTAAGCCTTTAAATGTTAATTTAACCTGAATACTAGTATCTTGAAATATATCTAGTAAAATAGTATGTACTGTCATCTTGACAAAGATAAAATTAATTGTATTTTAAGTTGTTAAAAATGAGTTATTAAAACTATTATTGTTTAGAAATGTGTTTTTTTTAATCTTTCCATTAAACAGAAAATATACAGGGGGTTAATAATTCAGGAGGGTTAATAATTTTGACTTCAACTGTATATCATCAAGGACTATTCCAGCAATTGAAATCATATGTGCTACAATGAGTCATTAGTAAATCTAGTTCTTCAATAATAATAATGAGCAGCAGGTTGCCAGTATGCTTCAGCCACGCTGTTTATTCACGGTCTCTTTGATAAACATAAACATTTGTCTGTGGGTGGACTGGCTTACCCAGATGGCAGCCGGCGTTCCAGAAGGGCTGTGGGTTGAAGTTGCTGGAGTCCACGCGGTAAGGAGATGGGTAGACGCGAGAGAGCTGCCGCTGGTTGAACCGCATGAACGGCACCGGCTTCTGCTGGATTAACTGATGAGCCTTGGTCTCGCTCATCGACGACACCTGCCAAATGACACCTGCCAACAAACACATATACAAGCATGAGATAGAATTTACTATTGGACATGTATGCATGTTTGCACACACCCTGGGCATATATTGTGTAGTTCTAGTGTACTCCATACAGGTGAGTGGGCTTGACAAACCACCTGTAGAACACACTCCTTCCTCTCTTATGCACCAGGGACTTCACGTTGAACACTTCAACGTTTCAGTTTGTACAGAATAGCTCTTTTATATTTGTTTACTTTGTACGTTTTTCTACAACCACATTGTTTTCTATTGTATAACTTCTATTTCTTCAAATTTAGATTCTTATTGTTGCTGTTTTTATTATAATAATAATAATAATAATAATAATTATTATTATTCATTTTGTTATTGTTGTTATTATTTTTAAGGTCATGTTGTGTGTGACTCTGTATGTGACAAATAAATTTGAATTTGATTTGGTTTATCGATGCTAAGATTATGTTAATGTTAAAAGAACACGTTAATGTTAAAGGAAACAGTGTCCTTTTATAAGTCACTGAATTAAACGGTTGAGTTTTAACTATTCAGTTTATCTCTGGTTCGGGTGAGAGCACTTTTAGCTTAGCTTAGCTTAGCATAAGTCATTGAATTGGATTAGACTGTTAGCATCTCGTGAACAAAAATTAAGAAAGTTTTAAAATATTTTCTCTATTTAATATTTACATTAATATTATGTTAATGTTAAAAGAACACGTTAATGTTTAAGGAAACAGGGTCATTTTATAAGTCACTTAGTATTAAAAAGTTCAGTTTTATTCATTCATTTTTAACTCAGAGTCTGGTGGGAGCACTTTTAGCTTAGCTTAGCATAAGCCATTAAATTGGATTAAACCGTTAGCATCTAGCGCAAAAAAAAGACTAAATAATTTTCCTATTTAATATTAATATTAACAATATTGACATTAATATTATGTTAGGCTCATTTTAAAATCACTTAGAGTTAAACAGTTCAGTTTTATCCATTCAGTTCAGGAGCACTTTTAGCTTAGCATAAGTCATTGAATTGGATTAGACTGTTAGCATCTCGTGAACAAAAATTAAGAACGATTTTATTACATAAGAACAATATTAACATTATGTTAATGTTAAAAGAACATGTTAATGTTTAAGGAAACAGGGTCATTTTATAAGTCACTTAAAGTTAAACGGTTCAGTTTCCAGAGTCTGGCAGGAGCACTTTTAGCTAAGCTTAGCATAAGCCATTGAATTGGATTAAACAGTTAGCATATTTAATATTAATATTAACGATATTGCCATTAATATTATGTTAATGCTAAAAAAAACAAGTTATTGTTAGGCTTATTTTAAAATCACTTGCGCGACGCAAATAATGTTTGCTAGTTTTAGCTTGAAGCAAGTGTCATTTTCACATTTACATACTTAAGATACATACTTATTACATTTTAAATAGGGTAATTTGTAATTATTAGATTTCCAAAGTAACCTCCCCAACACTGGAGACAACAGAACCGAATCATGCACTTATAATAGACACCAATAAAGATATTATTCATATTTTCCTTCTCATTATTTATGGAGTCTAAATAAATATGGCCATTTGGAAACATTTTAAGTCCTTCTCACCTTGAGACTCAAAGTCTGGCATTCCCACAGACTTCATGTATACCAGATCAGAAAGGGCTCTTGACAGCTTCATGGTTTTTTTCTTCCTGTTAAAACAGATTGGATATTATGGATTAGAAAAAGATAGTCACAAAGAATATTTAACTCAATGTATGACTTAACACACACTGGCCACTTTATTAGGTACAGCTCTTCAACTGGACAGTAATGCAAATAATATCTAACAATCCATCACATGGAGCCACTTAAGTTTAAGACGTGGTCAAAAGGATCTGCTAAAGTTCAAACATAACCTCAGAATAAGGAAGAAATGTGATTTAAATGCTTAAATGCTAATTAAATGGGTGCTGCTGATCTACTGGAATTTTTTTTACATATGACCATCTCCAGGATTTACCGAGAATGGTCAATTACTCAGAAATATGTGGATAAAAGTGTCTTGATGATGCCAGAGGTCAGGGAGGAATGGTTAGAATGGTTCAAACAAATAGGTATTCTGCAAGCCAAGGTCTGCAGAAGCGAGTTTCTGAATGCACAATACATCTAACCTTGAAGCAGATGCTATGTGTTATTTAACAAGCAACACTGAGGCTAACATTCAAACAGGCTCATCAAAATTGTACAACGGTCCACTTAAAATAAAAAAGGCTCATTTTACAAGTCACCTAGAGTTAAAAAGTTGAGTTTTACGATTTTTGAATCGATTCAGTCAATTTCCAGGTGCACTTTTAGCTTAGCTTAGCATAAATCATTGAATCCGATTAGACCATTAGCATCTCGCTCAAAAACAAATTTTAATAGACGAAAAATGAAAAGTTGCTATTTTCTAGGTAGACACAAGCTAGGAACTACACCAAAGACTATAGAATACACAAGACCTGTCACTCGTATCTTTTTGAATGGGGAAAAGTGGAACTGTCAAAATGGTGAATAAAGCCCCGCCTACTAGTACAGGAGCCAATCATCGATCCCTATATAGTAAAAAAAAGCCTGCTATCTAGTACAGGAGCCAATCATCAATCTCTATAGACTGATGATACTTTGGGGGAGGGGCTTGGACCAGACGTGAGTTTATGCAGATTTTGTGTGATTTGGATGTTTAGAAATGAAACTAAAGAGACAATTGTTGTTCAATTTTATTGGTGATTCCTAATATGAAATTAAATTGTATGCTTGGCAAGCAATTTGGTAGAATTTGATGTTTCCCCATTCAGACAGAATGCCCAAGAGGCGTTTCAAACATGGTGACCTAGTGAAATGACTTGCCTAAAAGGGACTTTGACTTTACTCTCATTCTGGCATAATAATCAAGGAAATTTGCTGCCTAACAATGGTTGGAGCAGGCACAATGATATTATGCAGCTCCTGAAAATAGTTCCCAGCTAGTTAACAAGGTGACAGTGCTTTATAATATCATTACATCTTAGCAAACAATGTAACTACAGAAGAGTCCAGCTTTGAATAGGAAAACTATCAGAATGTTTTTTTTGTTTTGTTTTTTTGGAGCGAGATGCTAATGGTCTAATCTATTTCAATGATTTATGCTAAGCTAAGCTAAAAGTGCTTCCGCCAGACCCGGAAATTGACTGAATGGATTAATAAATAGTAAAACCCAACGGCTTAACTTTGGTTGTAATATGAGCCTTTCTTGAAGATATGAGTGTTCCTTTAAGAAAAATTCTGATGAGTCTTGATTTCTATAACCAATAATTTTGGCACAGATTCAGGATTTGGCATAAACTACATGAAAGCAAGACTCCATCTTGCCTTGTATCAATAGTTCAAGCTGTTGATAGTATAATAGTGTGGGGGTTTACAGTATTTTCTCAGCACACATTTGGACCATTAGTTCCAGAAGACCATTGTTTATATGCCAAAGCCCACCCATTCAAGACCATGAGGTGAAGGCAGGAGGATTTCCAGCGAGCATGTTAAATATTTAAATTATCTCTGAACTTGTTTTTGGACATTTTGGCATTTGTTGGAACTGCAGCAACTGTATGTCAATAGCATTTTTTCTTACAAGGGAAGCCAATGGGTGCCAGCAACCAGCGTTCTTCAAAGTATCTTCTTTAGTGTTCAACAGAAGAAAGAAACTCATAAAAGCTTTAAAACCATCTGAGGGAATGTAAATGATCAGGTAACTTGAATTTTTGGCATCAACCCTTTTGGCGTTCATTTATAGCCGTTTTGAAGACAAGAATGGTGCACGGTTCCTAATAAAGTATAAATAGTGTATATACAATAAATCCAATCATCAAGAGCAATTCTAACGGTACCTGCTGTGATGTGCTGGTGCTTTAGATGCCCCACTCGAGCTCTCCTGATCAGTGTCCGTGTCCTCAAAACTGGAGGATTTCTTCACTTTACTAGTCTTTTTCTACAGTAAACACATGGGGTACAGGCCAATGTTAAACATTCCAGAGAGTCACATATACACATTTATTATGCATTTGCGGTCACACTTTACTATAAGGTTTCATTAATTCATGTTTTTTACTAGCATGAACTAATAATGAACAGTACACTGTAAAAAAATGATTCTGCATTTTAGTTTTTTCATGATTTTGTAAGTTGACTTAACCGGGTAAGTCTTCGCTGTCTCAACTAGTTTGTAATAGAGTGTTTGTTGACTCAACTTAAAAACATATGCTGAACCAGCATCCTATAAGTCAGAGGTGGGCAAACTACGGCCCGTGGGCCATATGCGCCCCGCTAAACTCTTTCATGGGGCCACGAGGGAGTTTTTAAAATGCTGCTTCTGAGTAATGGTTTGGTTTCAGAATTAGTAAATTGATGAGACAATGCAGGGATGTCATTGGCCCATGAACATTTCCTGCTTGTTGTGAAATATTTCCTAACTGTAACAAAAGGGAATTCAATCGTAACTTGACGTTTAAACAGCTATCGCAACATTGTTTATTAATATGTGGACATTTTTAGATTCTCGGAAGCTCTAGAAATTAAAAATGTAAAACAGGAAATACGTTAGGACCATTGTTATGTTTACATGCCTCAAAATGGTCCATACAAGTGAAAGCCATTTGATGGCAGTATTGTAGTTAGTGCAACCAGTAAAATTAGAACACACTCTCAGATATTAAAATGCACTCGACCGTTAATGACTTAAAATGAGTCAAGCAAAATAAAGAAAATTTGACTCTGAATGTCGTGTGTTTAAGGAAGAATAGACAACAAAATACTTCTTTACCAATATCGGACAGAAAGCGTTATGTCTAATATGCCAAGAAAGTATTGCTGTTTTTAAAGACTACAACCTAAGTCTGCATTTTTCACGCAAACATTCAAATTATTTTTAATGTGTTAATATGAGATTTTTTTTCTATCAGACGATATCTTTTCTATTCTCCACTGTAAAAATTATTACATTATTATTATTATTATTATTATATTTTATAAGGGATTATTTTATTGTTTTATGATGATTGATAAGTAAATGTAAATAGCAGTGCAAATTATTGCAGCTAGCTCTCTGCAACTCTCACATGGTCGCCCGCTGAAGCTAAGCAGGGCTGCGTCTGGTCAGTACCTGGATGGGAGACCGGATGGGAGACCACATGGGAAAACTAGGTTGCTGCTGGAAGTGGTGTTAGTGAGGCCAGCAGGGGGCGCCCAACCTGCGGTCTGTGTGGGTCCTAATGGCCCAGTATAGTGACAGGGACTCTATACTGCTCAGTGAGTGCTGTCTTTTGGATGAGACAATAAATCGAGGTCCTGACTTTCTGTGGTCATTAAAAATCCCAGGATGACCTTCGAAAAAGAGTAGGGGTTTAATCCTGGCCAAATTTGCCCACTGGCCTCTATCTTAATTGGCTTAATCACTGATTCCCCCCCTATGTGTAAAGCGATTTGAGTGCCCAGAAAAGCGCTATATAAATGTAAGGAATTATTATTAATTTGACTTGAAAATATGACTCAATAATAACTATTAATTTGTTATTATATTAATATTATTATAAAATATTAATATTAATATTACTGTGTTAATGTGACACATTTCTGTCCGATATTACATGTTCCATGCATACTGCCACTATAAATACAAGTAATTTTTTGAAGCATTTGATATTTGGCCCTTCACTTGGTTTGTAAAACTTGATGTGGCCTAAAAAGTTTGCCCACCACTGCTTTAAGTTGTGCCCCACACTTCCAATCCAGCAGGTGGTGGGATATGCACCATTAAGTCAGTTTGCCAACTGCCAGTTAAAAATCAGAAGTGAAACACATGAGTTTTTTATTGTTCAATCATCACATTTGGTAAGTAATGCTTCTTCAAATTTGTGTTATAACTTGTAATATGACACATATGAACTGATCGGCAATCTACTGTTCCCAGTATAAATTTTTCTAGAGCAGATTAGACCTTTGCTAATACACATGTGGAATTTAGCTAAATTTATAAAGCTTAGTAAAGTTTGTTTTAGGTTTTAATTTGCAATATCTCGATATGTGTATAGAAATAGTTATTTTCTAGTTCCCTGACTAATTTACTACAGGTATTTTTTATATAAATTTAAATGGATCTCCCATTTACATTCAGTAGAAGATATTTTGGAAAAATATTAACAGTAATTCATTTAAATGTACTTTTCTCATTATAAAGGTTTTTTTCCAGTGAGCAGACTGACTTATTAAAGGTGAGATTTTTTCCTGTATTTCCATTCATAAATGTACATTAGTCTAAGATTTAAGACCAAATATTTACAATTTATGCGATTTTCCCATTCTAAAGGTTGCAGCACATTCCCAGAGGCTAGATTGACTTACAACAGTGTGTGGTGCTGTGTGAAGTATAGGTGTTCATACATAACAATACATGTATAGAAAACCACCTTGCGTTTGGAAAAGCTGCCCATGAATGTTCTGGCCAGACGTTTGTTCCCACCGATGTTGGCCTCGTCTCCAGTGTCAGTACTATCTTCTGCTTTTCCCTGAATTAAAAAAAAAAAAATAAGTAAATGATATATACGCACACATTGCAGTGAAAATATGGAGAGGTGTATGATAAATATACCAAAAAATACACTACAGGTCAAAAATGTGGGGTCAGTAAATTTTTTTTAAGTTTTTAAATAAATGCAGCCTTGGTGAGCAGGAGAAGCTTATTTAATCAAAAATACAGTACAAATGGTCAAATAGTAAATAATAAAACTGTTCAAAAGTAGTTCATAATCTAATTGAATAATTTATTCCAGTGATTTTAAAGATGAATTTTCAGCTTCATTACTCTTCACAGTCACACGACTCTTCAGAAATTCTTTAGTACTCAAATATTAATTATTATTATTATTGTTATTATTATTATTATTATTATTATTATTATTATTATTAATGTAATAGCAATAAAAGCAATAATGACTGAAGTAATAATTTCATTCAAAACTACATACAATAAGAACACAGTTATTAAAAGTTTAATAAATATTCAACGATTTAACCTTTTTTGGTAACACTTTATATTAACTACACGCTATGAATCATTTCTTAAGCATTAGCAAATAGTTAATTCATTATCTGTTAAGTATTAACTCTATATTAATAGACAAGTAAGCAGTTTATAAATACAGCTACAAATGCTGTATTCTTGACTTATAAGCACATTAATGATTGTGTTTTAATGTTAATGTTTTTAATGATTGTGATTCTTTCATTACTTTAGTATTGCATTATTTACAAACTAGTTGTTTAAGAACAGTTGGTGCTTTTTTAAGATAATTCAGAATGCAGATGTATTAAATGTAGAATAATCAGTCATGCGTTTCCCGTCCAATCGAATGCAATGACCGAGAGACTGTTTAGACTGCATGTCACGTATAAGACTGATTAAAAATAACTAAATTATTTAAATAAAATAAAGTATTGTATATATTTTAAGTAAAATTAAATCAAATAAGAATAAATAAATAACAATGCACTACAGAATTTTACGTTTTTACACATACACAAAAATTGCATGTAAACACATTGTTTCACTACTCACTACATAGTGTAGTACTTTCATAGTCTAATCCTTACAACCCACTAGTCTTGAGGACTCATACTTTGATTAACAGATACTTTTACTCTAGTTGCACTACATTTCTTGGCTAAGTAACGTTACTTTTACTCAGGGCCAGATTAACCAATGGGCATTATAGGTACAGGCCCAGGGGCCCGTGCGCACTTGGGACCTATGCGAGAAGGGGAAATGCTGATTTTTGTGTGTCTATTTAGGCTTAGTGCAAATAGCACACTTCGTTGGAATAAGCTAGTTAAGTGCTTCCCGCCAGCGGCGTGTGATCGACAGAGACAACAGAACTAAAAAAACATAGCTGTCAGTAAGTGTGAGTGGCGCAGCTTGTGAAGCGCATGGCAACATGTTTTGAGGCGATCAATCATGAACCAGGTTTGAATCCAGCAACTGATGAACATGTTTTTTTTTTTTTTCCCCCATTACATATCAGATTGGAAATACATTTATTTTCAACAGAAATGAAATGTTTTTGTTTTAAAATTAAAATAAAATATATGAGTCACAAGTGACTCATGGGTATTTAATAAGGATGATAATAATAAATATTCTATAAACAGTTATTTTCCACCTGGTGTTAAATGTTAGCGACATTAATAATAATTAATTATAATTAATCTGTATTTACAATGTTAGTCGCCCTGCTTCACCCATATTCTTCGACCTCATGGCTCCATTCAAAGAACATTTAATAAAATGTTAAAAGGTCACGAAACACCAAAACATCTGTGTCCCGCGCTTCTATAAACACTATTAGGACACATATATTGGACTAAAAAGTGAAAACTGGTTGTTTTTGAGTTATTTTGAGCAAATTCATTCTTCCGGTTTGAAACAAATTTTTGAAGCTGCGTCACGGCCATAAGATACTTGCGTGTAAATCCATTGTGGAGATTGGCGGTGTGTACCTGGCAGTACATCAAGACGTCTCTAAGGGTGCGGCATTAATTCATGAGAAAGACTTTGTTCAAACCAATCAGCGCGCTCTATTGTGTCTGACGTGCAACTTAATTAATATGTACGATAGCTTCGAAGACCTGTTACAGTGTTTAGACGACAGAGAGACGCCACACTGTGTTGCCAAAACAAGTGAAAGAATGAGAATTTGCAGACATGGGTCGTCAGTGTTGCATTTATCAGTGTGCTGTGTTTATTAATGTGCTGCAACAAAGGTTTTGTTTTCACTTTTCCGCTGTGAGAGCGCTGCTGGACTCATGTGGATTACAGTGCACGCGACACGCGACAGAAATGAGATTGTAAGGAACATTTTACCCGAGAGCTTTTCGCATCTGGAAATGGTGAAATCTGGATTTGCTGCTCGTCTCCTTTTAAAAAAAGACACAGTTCCAGAGTGACTGTCCTGTCTCTACAGATATAGTAAGTGTGCGATCAGTTCTTTGTTCAAAGTTAGTTTGTATCATCAGCAGTGCTCTTTCAGTTTTTAAAGACATATTATAGTCAAAACTATTTAGTTACTAAGTTTACAGTATGTTAATATCACTGCAATATTATAGTACAGTATTATAGACTGAAAGATACGCTGTAAATGCTGCTCTCCGAATGTAAACTTGATCAAACTATTCCCGTCGTGCAGGATTTTCGGCGCATTTTGTGACAGGATAGTCTATACACACACGGCTTTCTGACGCTACCTACCGAGTCATCTAAGTTACCGAGAGATGAGGAGGATTTGTTTTCTCCCATTCACCGTGCGGTAACAAACATTGGATTAGCAGTTCCACGCATACAATATGTCGTTTGTCACAGGCAACATGCAGGAAATGTTCCTGAATAAAAAGTGAAAGTGCCAAACTGCAGTTAAAGTTGACAGATTAATACTTTGGCAAGTAATTTGTTTACTGATGTCCATGTAAACACAGTCACTGTCTTTCTCCTCTGCGTCTGTGTTTGTTTTGCCTTGCGCCTGCCCAAACGGAAACTCCCATATTTGCAAATCCTTCCCTATTTCCCTCCCCCGACACTCCCACCTAAACGGAGCTGGACACACCCATTTATCCTGACTTTTTCCAAACTAGAGGTGTGAAAACACCCTGCTGAGACAGGGTGTTTCATGGCCCTTTAATAAAGGTGCCTCCTTCTCTGTAAAAAAATCATATATTGCTTAGACAACTCTACATTTTCCTCTTAGCAAATAGTCGCCACCATATATAAGTATTATTATCTTTATTTTTAAATTGTCAGAAAATGAGATCATGTATAATCAATAAAAAGCACACAGATAGTTTTTCATTATTTTGTTTTAACTTAACTGAATGCTGTAATTGGTCAAGAGTGGAAACGGCAGTTTTGAAATAACCCGCGCTGAATTGGGCAGACTGTACTGTAGTAGTGGTCGTAGATCAAAATGAGTGGACAAGTGGATTTAGCAAATGCAAGAGAAAAAGAGGAGAGGAGGCATCTTTATTGAGGCATACACACACCTTCTTCAAACAGATCCACGATGAGGAGAATGAGGGTATAGAAGAACGTTAGCTAGCTATCAAGCTAATGTTAATCGCAGTGCAGACTGGACTCATCGCGTGTCAGACAGAAAAAGAAGAGAGAGAGACAGAAAAAGCCCCTGAAGAGGAGAGAGACAGGAGAGAACTGGTACAGTGTGTGTGATACTTTTAGCTTTATTATCAAGTGCTTTTTGCCTACTCTTCATCAAGAGGGAGACAGTAGGAATCAATAATAAGTGTGTGTATTATGGAAGATTCAGATTCATAGAACTGGATTGGAGAGGTATTATATCCAAATCATATGCATTATAAGTTTGTAAAAGTTATACATTAAAAATACCCTTAAATATACATTTTTTAGTACTGCTTCAGTGAACTTGAACAAGTATATTAAAAACCATTAATTTTCACTAGTTTTATTAGTATTTTTTATCAAAGTGTGCTTTAAATGCTTTTAAAATCAGGTAAAACTTTGAAGACTATAAATATATGTTTATTATATATTATATATGTGTACATTTATTAAACAAATTTGGGCAAAACATTATAGAACTTTATTTAAAAAATATTATATTAACCTATTTTTTTATTCAACTATAGGGGGCCCAACAAGACATTGTGCCCAGGGGCCTCTGAATTCTTAATCCGGGCCTGCTTTTACTTGAGCATCATTTTTCAGTACTCTTTCCACCATTGACCTGTATGGTCTAGAGCAGGGGTGTTCAGAACTCGGTCGTGTCCTGCATAGTTTAGCTCCAACTTCCTTTAACACACCTGCTTGGAAGTTTTTCGTATTCCTAAAGAGCTTGATTAGCTGGTTCAGTTGTTAAATGATTAATAAACTATTCAAATTAACATTTATAATTCTTATTATTCAGGCATATACTAATAGTTAATTTGTATGTTAATAAATGCTTTATTAACTCAACTTCATCCAGTTTTGTGACCTAATCTAAAGTGAAGACTATTGATGTTTTATAAATCCCTTATAAATGACAATTAAAGGCTCGGTTATATTCTAAACAGGAAAAATTATATACACAACTTTATTCATTTCTATTCATTTGAGATGCACAAATGAATCTAACAAATGAAAAATAAATCTTTGCAATCTTATCCAAAATAAAATGACTCAACAGTTTAAACTTTGCTAAATTACTTTGAAATGTTGCATCATAATAAATTGCTGTTTTATCCACTTTTATTTAATTGTATTTATTTCTAATTGTATTTCAACACTCCTGTTATTCGGCAATGTTAAACGTTTACAGTCATTTTATTTTTTAGATAAGATTGCAAAGATTTATTGTTCATTTACTAAGCCTTTAATTGTCATTCATACAGGATTTACAAAGCATAAATAGTCCTCACTTTAGATTAGGTCACAAAACTGCATAAAGTTGAGTTAATAAAGCATTTATTAACATACAGAGTAACCATTACTATATGCCTGAATAATAAGAATTATAAATGTTGATTTAAATAGTTTATAATTCGTTTACTAACTCATTCTGAATGGTCTTAAAAGCCACCAACTACTCTTAAATACAAATGGTTTGTAAATAATGCAATAATGAATTTAGTAATGAACAATTAATAAGTAATAAAGTATAAAAATACAACTATTAAGCACATTATTAATGAATACAGCATTTGTAACTGTATTTATAAACTGCTTACTAACGTCTATTAATGCAGAGTTAATGCTTAACAGATAATGAATTAACTCTTTGCTAATGCTTAATAGATTATTCAAAGTGTGTAGGTATTTAAAGTGTTTCCCATTTTTTTTATATTTAATAAACACGGCCTTGATGAAACTCCAAACCTTTGACTGGTAGTGTATACTACATAGTATGTTAGAAAAACTGTGTAGTAACAACATGTACAGTACAGTTGATGAAATATTGACTTATTGACTCAATAATCACTAGGTGGCGATAGAGACCTGTAGGTGTATGAAAATACTCTAAAGGTGACTTTTCATGGAAAGCAAAGGGTTTTCTTGCACATTAAAAATGATTGTATTTGTACTGTATATACTCACTAACATTTACAAATATTTTTTCTCTTGCTGTCCATTACATAAGAAAAAATAGGCTGAAAAACTATGTATTTTCTCTAGAAGTATATTAAATGTCCATCAACATTGACATCAGTATTATTTAGCATTACTGAGATGCATTATGCCCTATTAATGGGTAGAGTTATTATTATTATTATTATTATGTTTTACATTTATTCATTACTTAAAAAAATCCAATATTCTGGTCAATTTTGGAGTTATATTTATTTTTTAGAGTCACGTTTTTAGTTATTTTAATCAACTATAAGAACACTTCACTACAAAAATGAATAATTCACTCATCTTCAAGTCATCCTAGTTAGCTTTACTTATTTCAGACGAACACAATCAGGAATAATAAATAAATAAATAAATAAATAAATAAATAAATAAATAAATAAATAAATAAATAAATAAATAAATAAATAAATAAATAAATAAATAAATAATAAAAAAAAAAAAATAAATACAAATATAAATAAATAAATAAATAAATAAACTCAGGTCCTCCTAACTTTGCAATGGCATTGAATGGTGCCTGAAATTGTCAAGCTCCAAAAACAAACAAAAAAAAGTCCATCCATCATGAAAGAAACAGCAATTCATGACTTAATAAAGTGTTGTGCCTAATTTGTGAATTTATAGGATGTCATTTTAATACCATTTGCTCATCAACCAAAGACATTAAGGTTTAGGGTTGGGCTTTGGGCACACCGTGCATCTTCTTTCAAAAATCATACATTTTTGCAGGAATTAAATCAAATGAATTTGTTCAAATCAGCCACTTTTAGGACAATATGTTAACGTTTCTTCATGAGATCAGGGGTGCGTTTCCCAAACAAGTACCATTACTTTTACTTGAGCATCATTTTTCAGTACTCTTTCCACCATTATGGTCTAGAGCAGGGGTGTCCAAACTCGGTCGTGTCCTGCATAGTTTAGCTCCAACTTCCTTTGACACACCTGCCTGGAAGTCTTTTGTATACCTAAAGAGCTTGATTATCTGGTTCAGTTGTGTTTAATTGAGGTAGGAACTAAAATATGCAGGACATCGGTCCTCCAGGACCGAGTTTGGGCACTCCTCGTCTTTGGTTTAATTTAATTTCTTTTATTCTTCTCTTCAGAATGCTTTAATTGACAATTTTGTTTTGGTATTGATTATGTTTTTGATAGATGCATGTACTTTTTGGAGCTTCTCGGGCATCATTTACTGCCATTTTGAAGCTTGCAGCTGATTTGATAGAAAAAAGCCTGTAGGGTAACAATTTAGTTGAAAGGGGTGTTTATAAGACATGAAACCTTTATGATCATGACATGACATGTCATGAATATGAATGAGATTTACACATGCTTATGGCAACTGTGATTAAGAGTCATTCACTCAGTTATGTCATTTTAAATGGAAATATGACCAGTGTTGGGGAAAGTTACTTACTGCATTACAATATGGAGTTACTCCTCAAAAAAAGTAACTAGTTGCATTACTTTTAATGGTAAGCAATGCGTTACATTACCTTTGAGTTACTTTTGTGTTACTTTTTATAACCTGACTGAGGCTTGAACTCTTTCAGAACTTGTTTTTTTCTTTCTGTTTTAAATAGAGAAGCTCTGCAATTAACAACACACTGTATAACCTACACCTACATTTACCTTAAAAAAAAAAACATTTAAAAATAAATTTCAGGATAATAATGTGTGAGAACTTCCTGACCCTAGAGCTATACATGCCATATATACAGATTATTGAAAGTTTAAAGTAATGTGTCCCTTTTTCCTTTTCTTCGATGCGTTCAAAATAAAGAACACATTCTCTCATTGACTGCGTGATTCATTGTGACTACTTTCATTTTAATTCAGCAATTTATTTTTTAAAAACTGATTAATTAAACTAAAAAGTAACTCGCATTACATTTTCGAAAAAACAAACAAACCCTCAAATATTATAACTTATTTTTTAAAAGTAATGTGTTACTTTAATCTTTACTTAGAAAAGTAATATTATTACATCACTCACATTACTTGTAATGCGTTACCGGCAACACTGAAGATGACATTGTTTGAGATGTCTTTTTACATCAAGTTGACAACCAAATACATCATAACCTGTCTGTGTCTACTGAACAGTCTCAAGACAACATAACTTGTCATAAACCTGTCATAAACATGATTGTCATGATGCCATTATAAGTCTGTCATGAATTTACTATCTATCATGAATCTATCTATCTATCTATCTATCTATCTATCTATCTATCTATCTATC
>CAIGQZ010032926.1:2159308-2182067 GCA_903798205.1 Danio tinwini | reverse complement strand
ATCTATCTATCTATCTATCTATCTATCTATCTATCTATCTATCTATCCTTTGAAATCTGACTTCAAATCTTTATGCTCAGCCCCCAAAATGCTGTTGAGTAACTAAATAGCCAGTCTGCAGTTTGAAGGACAGTGTGGGTGTATTTCAAGGGGGAAACACTATAAAAATATATTAAATGGTGGCTTTAACTTTGCCTGTATCAAGGACAGTGGTGTGGCGTTTTCTGTGAGTACCTCTGTGCGCTCTTATTTAAAATACGCCTCAAGTCAATCCTTAAATAACTACACTATAGACACATGTACAAGGGCAGAACTAACCTTATTAGCCCACTTGCTGAACAGCTTTTGTCGGGTTCAGCAACCTTGATATTTTATTATATCTACTATACAACATTCCATAAATCCTTAAATTTATACGACATAACTTTAATCCACTGGAGAATTAAGTAACTGTTTTCTCATTACCATTGTTGAATTTGCAGGTTTATTTAGCTATTTAGAGAAAAAAGTCACAGCACATTTTTACTAATTTAGCCGACAGAATGTGGAAATGGAATGCTAACAAACAACCGCAATGGTATTCACAATCCCATTAAACCTCTAAATGAAAAGTGAAAAAGAACTGTGCTGTGCATATATCAAGGCCTTTATAAATACATTATTGATTTGAATAATTAACGATGGATTTTAAAGGACAGAGTTTGCAGAGTTTGCAGGGAGACCTTAAATGACTGAAATGTAAGAGATTGTATTATAAATTAATTATAAAGATTAAAGTTAATCTCAGAGCACTTTAAAGGCAGTTCAAATGAGTAAAATGTAAGAGATAAGAGAGTAACATGGTAAGAGAATTAATTATTTAAATAATTAAAGGGATAGTTCACTCAAAACTGAAAATTCAGTCATAATTTACTCTCCCTTCACTTTTTCCAAACCTGATAGAATTTCTAAAATTGTTAAAAATATCATCTTGTGTGTTGAACAGAAACGGGAAAATCATAACAGTGTGAAACCAACTGAGAGTGAGTAAATGTTCATTTTGGGTGAACTATCCCTTTATTCAATTTAAAAGTGAAAGGAGTAAATTAACTACACTAATTTTAATGTAATTAATTTGAATAGATCATTTTAAATAATTAGTTTTTTTTAAATAAGCTTTTTTTACAACCCCCCTAGAGTTAAACATTGGAGTTTTATCAATTTATATTCTATTCAGTCAATCTCTGAGTCTGGCGAGAGAACTTTAAGCTTAGCTTAGCATAAATCATTAAATCTAATTAGACCGTTAGCATCTAGTTAAAAATGTTAAAAGCAATATATACTTTTATTATGTCATTATTATTATTATTATTATTATTATTATTATTATTTTCATATTTAAAGCTTTATAGTCCCTAGCTAGGTAACTAGTAAAAGCACTGCCTGCTGCAGCAAATATCCTTGATTATTATGCCTAAATGAGAATGAGAATGAGAATCAGAATCGGTTTTATTGCCAAGTGTGCTTCACACACACACACAAGGAATTTGTTTTGGCTATACAGAAGCTTCCAGTGTACATAAAGTGACAACACAAAATAAATATGAAAAAAAAAGACGATAAACGTTAAGCATTAAACAAGGATGCAGTTAGTCAAGAGTTCAGTTCCTAGACATATCGACCTAGAAAGTAGGACCTTTTTACTTTACATCAGTCTTAGCACATGATGTAACTACAGAGTCAAGCTTTAAATAAGAAAATTATCAAATGTCTTTGTTTTTTATTTTTGAGTGAGATGCTAATGGTCTAATCTGATTCAATTAATTATGCTAAGCTAAGCTAAAAGTGCTCCCGCCAGACCTAGAGATTGGCTGAATGGATTCAAAAATGGTAAAACTCAACAGTTTAAGTCTAGGCGACTTGTAAAATGAGCCTATTTCCTAAATAAAAGTGGAGTGTTCCCAACACTTTTGTAAGCAATACAATTTTCTAGTCCTGAAAGAAGGAATAACACATTTTCAGAATTGGTCAATTCAGCATATTAACCTTCAGTGGTGATTTGTCATGTTTTCCTGTAGGCGGCAGGGCTGTGATGGTAAAACTGTCTGGATCTTCCCGGTCGCGAATCTTTGACTCCTTCATGAGGTTATCTAATTTTTTCTTGGCCACATTCTCCGCCTGCTTTCTGTTCATAGATGTCTGTAAAGGAAGAGATGGAGAGGGAAATTAATTTGACTGGACCTCACAGGTGATCTGATGTCCTAAAATTAGCATTGTAACAGCATTTGCACAAAGAACATCAAGGTCAAAACCATTCCTCATAATATCCAGGTCAGTTCAGCATAAGTCCTTGACCCAATTTTACATGCGCAGAGAAATTCATGACAAATATTCATGTATCAACTGCCTCTTTTATTTCTTACATTACAGCACTTAAAGTAGAGCCTTCATCTGAAATGTATGAGGTGTCAGGCTTGTGCATAACGTATGACTGAAATGCTCTGATAAAATAACATGACAGATGCACTTGAAGAATTGAGGATTAAAGTAACTCTCCCTAAACTTCCATAAAGCTTGTAAGGGTTTTATTTCAGCCTCAATTAAAATCACAATAGAACAACAACAACAACAACAACAACAACATGTTTTGCATTAAAAGAAATGAAATTGAATTCATTGTAATTAAAACATATTAAATCTCTTAAAAACAGCCCTAATTTTAATCATTTTTAATCAAATTACAATTGTAAAATATAATTTAAGAATATAATATAGCTGCAAGTAGCACAAGTCTGGGTTTAAGTGGTTTAAGGCCAACATGTGTTTTTGCAAAAATGCAGTATTTATGTTTTTAATAAGTCTGTAACTAATTCAGTGTTGCAAAAATAGCAAAAAAAAAAAAAAAAAAAGTACAATTTCAGGCCAGTCGCCATATAAAACAGCATTTTCCAATTCTTTAACAGTTGTAATGTGACCAGTTGGTTGAAGTTGTTAAACATTTTCATGCTTCTTTGTGAAGTTTATTTATAAACTAATTTCGAGAGGATCACGTGATTATGATTGAACACGGCTGGTCATGCATTAACCATGTATGACCAACCAATCAGACGATTTCTAACCCACTATAAAGAGCCAGGGTTTCTTACTACAGTCATCTTCGTTTGAAGAATCCCCCCTTCCACCCCTACTCCTCCTCTTTTCCTTTCATAGGGCGGCACGGTGGCCCAGTGACTAGCACTACGGCCTTACAGCAAAAACGTCACCGGTTCAAGTCCTTTAACAGACTGGCTGTCGTTTCTGTGTGAAGTTAGCATGTTCTTCCCGTGCTTGCGTGGGTTTCCCCCGGGTTCTCCGGTTTCCTCCCACGTTCCAAAAACATGCACTACAAGTTAATTAAACAATCTAAATTTAGCACTAGTCAAACTTTTATCCATCAGCATATCTCTCTGTAGAAATTATTTTCTGTCATCAACTCTTACAAAAGGGGGGAGTTCTCGAGATCTACCTGAGCTCAAAGCTCCCCTCTCGCCCTGCAAATGGGAGGGAGCCCAGGGCTCAAGGACCTTTTGAGCTCAGGGCTCTCTCCCGGGACAGCTTGCCAAACTTGCTTATAATCAATCATCAGCTAAGTGTGAACTCTTGAAAGTTCTTTAGTTTTTACTAATGAATAATTTGTGAAATGTGCAATATACAGTCACTTACTTTGCAATATTTCACGTTATGCCACCTTGGGTTCTCCATGAACTGCTACCTTATCGTGGTGGAGGGGTTTGAGTACCTGAATGATTCTAATGCTATGTTTTTACCAGATGCGGAACACACGAAAAAAACAAAAAAAACCACTATTCGCTTGTGAATAAATGCGTGAACATTTTGCGTTAATTCAAATCCGCTTCATTTGTGCGTCAAATACACGTCATAATAGATGCCGATTCGTGTCATGGGCAGGGCTTCTGTCTGCCCAGTGACTCTACCTCCGTTGCTAAATGGCAGAAGCTGCGGTCACACTAGAGAAATTCTAAGATATGGCACTGCGAAAAGGGGCGGAATTAAACAAGATTATTAGACATTTAAAAAAGCCAGCGATTGCTCCATGTTTTAAATTTCTGTTCAGAGAGGTCATGTTTTGATCCTGGATTGGTCTCACGCAGTCAAGTGATGCGATTTCACAGGTCAGAGTTCACCAAGCTTTAACTTTGCACCTCAGCGAAATGCAAAACTTAAAGCATGACCCTGCATTTCCGGTCTGAACCATTTGTGTTTGTATGAATAAAAGACTATAGTGAGAAAGTCCAGTGTGACCGCAGCTTAACATGTATTTTATTAAGAGATTAGCTGTGTTTATGTGCTTTATGAAGACTGAAAAACAGTGTAGAATCGTTTGAGCTGTGTCTGAGTCCACTAGATCCATTCAGAGGTGCACCAGAGTTCATCAACTCCTCCAGAAACTGTACCTGGATGATGGAAGCTTGCAGCAGTGCTTCCGACTGAGCCGAGCCCAGTTTGATGAACTGTTGTTTGGTGTTGGCAGGAGGATTTTCCCCTGGGACAACAACAACAGGCGCTATGTCATAATCACGCCCCTACAAGACAAAGCTCATGAATGGTTAACGCGGCGTGAATGCTTGCTGAAGCTTAAATTTTTAAACTTAAGTGATTTGTGCGTTAATCGCGTCAATCACGCAAAATGCTCAACTTGTGCCACTTCATTATCACGAATAACATAATTTGCACCACCTCATTTGCGCGAATCGCACCGCAGGATGTCTGTTTGCGTCTTTGCATTGACTTATAAAACATGTAAATCATTCACACTTGACGCTTCATCCATGTCTGTTGTGAACGCAGCATAAGAGCTATGTTGTTGGGGGTTAATGCCCCTTGTAGGGTCTCTCAAGTCAAAAAGGTGTTAGGTGACAGGTCAGAAAAAGTGCGGTCAAAAAAACCTTGAGCGCAAAAACAGCAAAGACTGTGATGTCGCCTGGTATGGCTCAGCCAGGGCCCCATCCTGGAGCCATGCCTGGGGTTGGAGCTCATATAAAAGCACCTGGCCAGGCTCAGCCTGACGGAGTGACGTGGGACTGTTCTCCTATAGGCCCACCACCTGCAGGGGCAGCCATAAGGGGCTGGTGCATTTTGGAACGGGTGATAGTTGAGGGTTAGGACCTCGACAACAAAATCTTCGTGCACAGGGACTATGTCTCTCGGCTGACCTGGGAACACCTCAGGATCCCCCCGGAGGGGCTCAGGAAGTGTTAGAGGAGAGAAAACCTGCAACCCGGCCCCGGAAAAAAAGCCACCTTAGCCAAAGACACTGAATGTCGATTTTTAAGTCAGTTGGACCAGCAGTTCCTTAGTTAAAGCTGCTTTCATGTTTTATTTTCACATTATAGCACCACCATGGTGTCAAACTGGCCTACTTTTTGTCCTAAAGTGACCTCAGATCACATTCCTACATATGTATTCTGAGTTTGGTGATGGTATGTCATTCCGGTTCTAAATTATAGAGATTCTTTGTAGAAGTGGCCCTACCCACTTGGGAGGTTTGACTGTACGGTGATGAACCTGAGTAGAACTTTCGTAAAGTTTCAAGTCTCTTGGGCTTTGTCCAAAATCGCCTACTACTCGGTAGGCACTACATTTGAATTTGAATGTACTACTCGACCATTAGAAATGTACAGTTTATACAGTATGAATGTGCGTAGTATGGAAATGGAACTCGAACGTACTACAACTGCCATTAGTCATTATCACATGACGCACACATCGCACACCAGACGCGCACATTCGAATGTTATTTTATATGAAACTATGGCGCTATATGGCGCTATGTGAAGCGGCAGAAACATGAACAGAGTACTGAGTCATAGCTGGGCACTGTGGACAGCCGCCGACTTGCAGCACAGGTGTGCGCACCTTGATAGAAATCTATTTTTAGAATTCTAAAATCGAATCGCCAAGCGGCGCATTCGGTGTGCGACCCCCTTAAGACTTTTTAGGACAGAAAAGTGACTTTTGGACTTATCTTACTATTACAATAGGGGTTTAGTGCTATGCTTGACCCCCTAATAATTGTATCTTTTTTTGTAGTGTTAATATTTATTAAAACAATTCTACCCATGAGTTTCACTTAATGTATTATATATGTATCTTTGTTGAAACTCAATTACATTAAGTTTAAAATCTTGACGAAAGAAAATTTAAAGTGACAATTGAACATTAGCTACGTGTTTCACCAGATCTTGTTTACAAATACAGTCAAGCGTGAAATTATTCGTAGCCCTGGCAAATTCTGACTTTTTATTTTTATTTATTCTGACTTTTTATTTTAAAGGTAAATAGTAGAGCCTATTTTTTGTTTACAATCATGCCTCTTGTAGATCATTGTGCATATCTTTTGGGAAAAGCCACTCATTTCCAACCCAACAAAAACCAAAAAACACACACACACACAAAACTTGCTGATTAAATAAAGGTTATAGGAATAAATGAAACCTTTTTTTCCAGGGGTATGAACAATTTCAGCCTGACTGTATATAATGTAACCAAAAGCACTGGCAGCTGGTTTTTGTACTGTCATTTACATAACCAACATAGCATTTCAAACTACATTTAAAAAGTCACTTTATTAAAATGCTAAGTTACGTTTTCAACATGAAATACTGCCAGAGTAGAGATCAATATCCCATAATGCAATTCAAATGCATAAATGATGCTAAAAACAACAAATTGCAAAAAACAAAAACACAAAAAAACAACTACCTATGGACACTTTGTGTTAATACACATCTGCACCACAACCATCTAGCATTACTTACATCTCCATTCAGCAGCTTACAGTCGTCCTCCATCTCATCTGCACTGTCTTCATCAGACACGTCCCCCTCCTCTGCGTTCTCATCTATATTCAGGGGTAGCTTTTTGCCCTACAGACACAAACAAACACATAGAAGACACGTAAATGAAACATATGTTAAATGTTTTGCCCAGTGTAAACAGCAGAGGAGTTTAAAAACCTTTCACACTTTCTTTATAACTTAAATTCAATGCTATATGCAATAACACAAGCTTAAGCCAACACATTTGATACATTCCTGAAACAAATCCCAGTTCTTCACACCTTAAAAAATACTATAGTAATGTATAGTAAATTCTGGTAAAAATGTCAAAAAGTATCAGCTTTAGAAAACCACCATCCCCCTTACCATCCCCTTTGTGAAACCACATGTGTAATGTAAAACTTATGCAAATTAAATAAAAAAAATTCTCTATTTATGGTAATTTATGACTTATAAACAATGACAATTGACCAATCTGAACTCAGTATTATAATAAGGTGCCACGCACAAGCGCAATACAGTTCATTGCGTCATTTCATGCAATTTTCATAATGTCTAAGAGAGCAGTTCAGACGGAAATTTTTGTATTCTTTAAAAAGAAGAGAACAGAAGGTTTGATAGTTGTTTATTATTATTATATATGTATGCTGTACCTGCAGTGCATAACTGCATTTCAGGGGTGCATTTCCGAAAACCATCGTTAGCCAACTAAGGTTGCAAGTTCCGTTGTTACAAACATAGTTAATTGATTTGGCGTTTCCAATTCGTCGTTCCAACGAACAATCGCAAACTGCATCGCAAACTTCAATGCTTGCAACTACACCTCTCGAACTGTAGTTAGAAACATAGTTCCTTGTTGTATTCTATTCCTAGTTATTTCCCTATGCCCTATTCATGCCCTACATTTATAATAAAAAAAACAACAACTCCCGATCATAGATATACAGTTGAAGTCAGATTTGTTAGCCCCCTGATTATTTTTTCAACAGATTTCTAAACATAATAGGTTTAATAACTCATTTCTAATAACTGATTAATTTAATCTTTGCCGTGACAGTAAATAATATTTGACTAGATATTTTTCAAGACACTTCTATACAGCTTAAAATGACATTTAAAGGCTTAACTAGGTTAATTAGGTTTACTAGGCAAGTTAGGGTGATCTGGCAAGTTATTGTATAATGATGGTTTGTTCTGTAGACAATTGAAAAAATATATAGCTTAAAGGGGCTAATTTTGACCTTAAAATGGCTTTTAAAAATTAAAAACTGCTTTTATTCTAGCCGGGAAAAAAAACAAATAAGACTTTCTCCAGAAGAAAAAAGATTATAAGACATACTGTACTGTGAAAATTTCCTTGTTCTGTTAAACATAGTTTGGGAAATATTGAAAAAAATTCAAAGGGGGGCTAATAATTCTGACTTCAACTGTATATATAAATGTGTATGCATATCTACGGCTCTGTATGGCCAGCCCTCCACTGCACTCATGTCAAAGGAGTGCTACCCTGTACTAAAATGGCGGCTCTATTGGCGCATTCCTTCCAATAGACAACAATAGCATAGGCGACATCTAATATAAATATCTATGGTATTATATTATAAATTATGGTACAATTAACCTAACCATATGAGATGCAATGCTGTGACGTGATAAATGAAAGTATTTTCTATTTTTAAAAAAAGTTTTGTGTCCTAACCGTCAACGACGTCGACGTGCAAAGTTTCGATTTTAGAAACAATTTCAATATTTGTGTTTTGAACAGTTTTGATTTCAGTTAAGTTTTCAATAGAGTTTCTACGCTAGCCTGCTGCTTCTGACGGCGCTTTTGTTTACACTGCCTTTTATCTCGTTTAACAAATAAATGCTTAAGTCTATTTAACTGATTGTATTTTGATTACATTACAATATCAATCCTGTAAAACAGGGGTGTCCAAACTCGGTCCTGGAGGGCCAGTGTCTCCAATCCTAATCAAACACACCAGCTAATCAAGCTCTTACTAGATATACTAGAAACGTCCTAGCAGGTGTGTTTAAGCACGTTGGAGCTAAATTCAGGAGGACACTAGCCCTCCAGGACCGAGTTTGGACACCCCTGCTGTAAAAGCAACCTTATGAAATTGAAAATAATCACATTAACCTTTCACCGGAAGTTTCACGTTGGCTAAAAAACACTAGCTGTGCTTATTGTATAGCCCATAGCATGCATAGCACACCAAAGCCAAAGGCTTTAACAAAGGACCACGCGTGTCATAACAAAATGCCAAAGAGTGACGAGAAGGGGTCCTGACGGAGCGTCAATATGTGAGGAGTCAGGAGTGAGAATGTGTTGCACAGGAATAAGGCACTTAAGTTGATTTGTAATATTAGTGAGTGGCAGAGAACAGCACTCTTACTGTATGTACTGACTCCAGAGATTCAGCGCTGACATTGACATGGACATTAACAGAAAAAAAAGTCAGTGACAGAAATGGGTTAATCAATAAAGAGTCAAAAACGTCTGCCCCAAGGAGTAATTAGTTTTAGTCAGGGATGTAATTGGCTTTGACACGCTCTGTAAAAATCAATTGAACTTTCTAACCAGTTTTATGACAGCATTATTTACTTCATCAGAGATTGCATTTTTGTTTACCGATTTATACTGTTACTGCAGCTTGTAGCTTAATTAAACTAGAAAAAGCCTTTGTTTTCCAAACACTAATGGATTTAAAACTTCTACAGGACATTATAAGATTATTTACGTAATGTTACAAATATAGTTTGGTTTCCATTGACTTTCAGTGTGTTTTTGTTCATACAATGGGAGTTAGTTTAAAGGTGCTCTATGTAAGTTTTTTACTCTTCTAAAGCATAAAAATACTATAATATGTGTGCAAATATTAAAGAAACATCCCAAGTGAACATACTTGTTTAACTGAAAAACAATGCTGAAGCCAGATATTCTGCTTTGAAAATGTTTTTTTCGTGCCGGAACGCTGTCTTTGTTTAGGTAAATTTAATCTGCACAATGCCAGTTTAGCCAATTACATTTCAGCACCCCAGGTTGCCTTGTTGGAAAACAGCGTATTTCTTTCATTCATTCAGAAAGGCTCTAAAAAGCATGCGTCCGTGACTGAAATGGACAGTATCAGATGTTGAAATGATACCGATTCAGTTCCACATGAGATTATTAATTAGCAAGTGATATAAATATTACGAACGTAAACATTAGGTGAGCAGGTTACATTGTAACCATGTGTCCTAACAACACGCTTTGTGACGAGATACGCAGTGATGAGCAATTTGGCCGTTTGCACCAGATGAAATTTAAATACAGCCATTCAAAAGCACAGAATATGCACTTACTCACGAAACGGTAAGGTTTATAATCTGTTTAATACATGTTAACCCACTAGTTTCTGTTGCTCAGCTGTGAAAAATAGAAGCCGTTTCGAATATATCAATTCGAGATGTTGGTTAGAACCAAAACTCCTTTTAATAGGGAAAATATTCCCTCTATCACGTGTCGTTGCTTTTATTTAGAACACAGTTTAAATCACTCGCTCCTGTATTCAAGCTGGCAACCCGCGTTTGCGTTTGTTTTGATCCAGGAGTGCAATACCTAGTTCAACCACTGGGTGTCAAACTTACATACTGCACCTTTAAACTCTTAATGTTATTCAAAACATCATCTTTAAAGGATCACAAAACACCAAAACACATTTTTTGAGATGTTGACAGACATATGTGTCACACATTGCTTAAAACCTTATTTGGACACATATATTTAGCTAACAAGAAAAAAAATTGGTTGTTTTTGCGTTATTTTGAGCAAATTCGTTCTTCCGGTTTGAAAAGAAATGTTAAAGCCGTGTCACGGCCATGCAATCATTGTGTAAATTCCAGCGTGACTGAATGTCTGTACCAGCTGGTACAATGTGACGTCTGAGTTTTCATCATTAATTCATGAGAAAGACTTAGTTCGAACCAATGACTGTAAAAAAATATGGACGACGCAACAGTGCTTTTTCCCATTGAACGATCTGAAGGCAAAACACCTCATGACGGGCACAAACTGTTGCAAAACACTGCTGAAATTGGAGCCTGGGCATGCGCAGAAGGGACTACCAGATGGAGCCAGAGGTGGAGCCGCGTAATCAAGCTTCCAACTAAACGTCTACGTCTAATCAACCACACCGCCGAACCTCATTTGACCGCCCGTTTCTGCACTATAACAAAGGCTCGCTAATATAAATATAAGCACTTACATAAAAAAACTTAATAATATATGATTTAAAAACATGTAAGCTGTTTTAATAATTTAATAAAAACAATATATGTTGGACTGCAGTAATAAACGATCTTTCATACACTCTAGCCTAAGTTAGATTCAGCTATGAGCACAAAAAATATTTCTATTACAACAAGGTTGTTGGTATTTATTATCTTCACAGGGGTAGAAATATCACTTGTAACATATGAACAATAACATATAAATAACACATACATTTTTAGAAAGGATTTATGTTTGATTACCAATCAACAGGACCCAAAATATACACATCAAGGACAGCTATTTGCCATGCGGGAAAAAGCGTGCGTTTAAAAGATAAACAATGCAAGATTTTCAAATATCAACAGGATATTTACACATACCCTCCCTGCACTATATAAAATAATCCTTGTCAATTTGTACAGTAAACTTAGCAGTATTAATACTGAATTGTATTGCTCTTCAGTGTTTGGACTCTCAGTAGTGATTATTAACCCACACTGACCTGAGCTAAACTGAACTGAACTTATCTCTGAAAACTGAACTGACACTATTTCAATTCACTATAAACTTCCATGTGAAGCTGCTTGGACACAAGCTACATTGTATAAGCGCTATACAAATAAAGATGAATTGAATTGAATTAATACATCAACTGATGTCTATACGATATAGGCATATCAGCTGCTGCAACATCGCTTGTATATTGTTTATAATTTTTTTGCCTCCATTTACATTTGGTTTATTTCATGCCTTAATATCTATTATAATTAATATTTTAATGTTCATTAGTAGTTTTCAAATAAAAAGCCAACGGTAAATGTGTATAAATAATTGACCATATACAGTTTTATTTGTTATGTAAGATTCGGTTTCAAAGGGACCCTTGACGACAATGGTCATCAGTGTTGCGTTTATAAATGTGCTGCAACGTAGGTTTTGTTTTCATTTCCCGCTATGAAAGCGCAGCTGGACTCTCGTGTGTATTACAGTGGTCTGCTAATATGCAACAAAAATATGTTTGTAAGGAACATTTTTTTACCCGAGAGCTTTTTTACATCTGGAAATTGTGAAATCCGAATTTGCCGCTCATCTAATTTTTCAAAAAGACGCTGTTTCAGTTCGTGTTGATTGTCCTGTCTCTACAAATTTGGTAAGTGTGTGATCAGTGTTCTTTGTTTATGATTATTCAGCGCCACAAATGACCCTTAAAGAGAATGGGAGATGAGACTCTGATTGGTTTAAATGCACGTTATGCTCAAAACACACCCATAACTCATTAAGAGAATAAGTACAAACCTGTTAGGGCCAGGGCGCAAAGCATATTTTTCCATCCTTAAAATAGCAAAAGTAGATTTGGACACACCCTTATTGCTTTTGCGCCATGCGCTTTAGACTTTGCGTCTACATCATCATCATTAAAATAGAGCCCAATGAGCTTTTTGAAATAGATGATATTTGCATTTAACTATAATTTGAATCAAAACCTTTCCCTCAACATTCCCATTGGCTGCGTCCAAAATCGGCTACTACTCAGTAGGTACTGCATTTGAATTTAAACGTACATTCTATACAGTATGAATGTGAGAAGTATGAATGGAATTCGGACGTACTACATCCGCCGTTTTGTCATGGTTGCGTCGCTTCACTCCCATTCATGAATTCTCTCACAGGGCATCATGGGATAGCGCAGCGTGCAAGGGATACGCACTTCAAAATCTGATTTTCGAATTCTATGAATTCGGACATTCTACTCGGCTCGCATACTGATTTTAGCGTACTATATAGTATGGAAGTATTCGGTTTCAGACGCAGACATTAAATTATATAATGTTATGTTTTGAATGTTTAAAATCTCCAGCATTTCATATGAAGCATTAACATAATTTTTTTGGTTATAACAATGGTATTCAAAAGATTTTTTATGATATTTCAGACTTTTGATCTTCTTCCAACAACTTTAAACCTCGAAAAAAGTAAAAAAAAAGTGACTTTTAATAGCTGGAATTGATTTATTGTCTGGGTTGGTGTTGTATATTATGCTACAAAAGCCTTCTAATAAACTACCAGTACATTTTCAGACTTATTTCTTTATATATTATTTCTTATACATTATTTCAAACTGAAATGTCAATAAGAGTCACTTTGTTGACTTTCAGTGTTGAAAATTCTACTTTACAGTTAAACAGAGCAGAGATCAAGGTCCCATAATGCAATTCTCAAACGTAAATAAACGTTTTTGTCAAAAAGATTTTCACAAAATACAGAAACTGTTAATTAAGAGATATTTTTACAGTATAGGCTGAACATAATAATCGTGTTCAATGGTACCACATCAATGCTTCAGACAGAAGCAGTATATATTCAGCTCCACGTGCACAACAATCCACAGCCTGTGCCCAGCAATTTGTCAATAGCACCGGCTGGCCCAGTTTGCAGTTCAGAATACACTTTCTAGTGGGAACGTCAGTCTGCTTTCCAATTATAGCTCCAACTCGCTTGCTCCATCTATGGCCCAATTTTCAACCCTCACACTTTATTAAAAGCACAGGAGAGGGCTGCAACTCGGTAAATACATTTTATATCATTAAGTCTCTACTGTTCAGCTGCTCTAAAAGGTTTTCTGACAGCCCAAAAATAAAGAGGACTAAACATCACTATTTCGTGTTAGCAGTGCATCAAATATCTATGCACAAATCCTGAATCTTCAATTTAATTATATTATAATTAATTTCTCATTTTCATTTCTTCAGTTGGATCCACTTTAGCACATTACTCTCAGCTTGTAATTAAAGTGAAACATTTACACATAAAAGAGGAATAATAAAGTAATACACCAAGAACCAAAACAGTAAAATAATTTTTCAATAAAAATATTTTACAGCATATTCTATAATAGTTAAAGAACAGAAGAGCATTTTTTTTAGAGAATGACTTTAAATTATGGACTTTTAAAATTTGTTTAAATATATATATTTTTAGTGCCGTCAAATGATTAATCACGATTAAATCACAAGCCAAGATAAAAGTTTGTATTTACTGTACATAATATATACATCTTTGATCCCAGTTGTAAGAGCAACGAATAATAACTTGACTTCTAGTTGATTATTTGGAAAAGTGGCAGAAGGTAAATTTTTCAGATGAATCATCTGTTGAACTGCATCCCAATCATCACAAATACTGCAGAACACTTATTGGAACCCATATGGACCCAAGACTCTCAAAGAAATCAGTCAAGTTTGGTGAAGGAAAAATCGTAGTTTGGGGTTACATTCAGTATGGGGGCATGCAAGAGATCTGCAGAGTGGATGGCAACATCAACAGCCTGAGGTATCAGGACATTTGTGCTGCCCATTACATTACAAACCACAGGAGAGGGCAAATTAATCAGCAGGATAGCGCTCCTTCTCATACTTCAGCCTCCACATCAAAGTTCCTGAAAGCAAAGAAGGTCAAGATGCTCCAGGATTGGCCAGCCCAGCCACCAGACATGAACATTATTGAGCATGTATTGGGTACGATGAAGGAGGAGGCATTAAAGATGAATCCAAAGAATCTTGATGAACTCTCTGAGTCCTGCAAGAACGCTTTCTTTACCATTCCAAATTACGGATGTATAGACGCAGTCCTCCAAGCTCATGGGAGTCATACACAATAGTAATTATTTTTCCACTGCAACATAACATTATATTCTATACTGTGCATTATTTATGTTAATTGACAAGACATTTTGTCTAAGGAAAGTCAGACCTCACTGTCCTAATGAAATATCAAGGCATGATCATATTTTATTTTGATAAAATAAGCGTAATCTAGAGGCCTTTGCCTTTTATATAATCACAAATTTTTATGTTTTACAAAATCCTGTTTGGTAATTTAATATGATGCATTAAAGATATCATATCACTCAATTCATTCATTTTCTTTTCGGCTTAGTCCCTTTATTAATTCGGGGTTGCCACAGCGGAATGTACCGCCAACTTATCCAGCATATGTTTTATGCAGCGGATTCCCTTCCAGCCGCAACCCATATTATTAATATTAAATCATGATGTCCTATTATTATTCTGAAAAACCAATGCATGTACATTACACACATACACAACCCAGGCTCATTGGAAATACGTGGCTCAGCCTACATTATTGCCAAACATAAAATACATTGCTATGGGTATATTTCATTTCACATTTCAGATGACAAATCTACTAGAGGGCGCTGTTTACATTTTACAAATCTAAAATGGGTTACTTAGGGTACAAATATAATTTTTTATTCATCAATATCATGCCCTGTAAATATCATGAGTGTGAAAAGGAACAAAAGTTGTTGGCATTATACCGGCCCACAGCATTTATTTTCCTTAAATTGCAGTCAAACTTACATATAAAATGTATTCTAGTATGCATTTCCATTGAGCTTGTGTTAAAATCATGATTACTAATATTTGATTAATATCTAAAAATGGCCGTAGATCCATTAATCCATTTACCTTGATCAGTATTTTGCCTTTCAGAGCTTCAGGTGAAGGCAGAAGTCCAGAAGGGTCAGCGGGGATGGAGGACACGTCCAGTTTATCACCTAACACTTCAGTCAGATACTGAGCCATCTTCTTCTGCTGAGGGACGCTGCAGTGATTCTCGATGGACAGAATCACTGGATATCTGCAGAAATATAGTCAAAAGATGCAGTTATAGATCTAAAATAATAAGTGAAAATAATAGTAATAATAGTGAGGCTAATAAAAATAGTTAAAGGGCACCTATGGTGAAAAATCTACTTTTCAAGCTGTTTGGACAGACATATGTGTAGGTGTAGTGTATAGACCGTCATATTGGGGTGATATAAACACACCCAGTGCTTTTTTTTTTCAATTTAACAACATAAAAACGGTGGACCAATTGGAGCAGTTTTGAGATTGACCGCAACTTGACGTGGGAGTGCGGTCCCCCTGCCCACCAATATTGATTGACAGGTGGCCATTACCATATCCTCAGTATGTTGTTTCACGTCCACCATTTTCAGCGTGTGAGTCAAAGTGACGTCACCAAAGAAACACCCTTGCTCTATTTTTAGATGTAAGGCTCATTGGGCTCAACATTCACCTCTCCTCGCCTCCAGTGTTTGTGAGTTTTGGTGAATTTGCATACATGTGTACTTTTCATTGTGTCTTCCTTAAACTTCAGCCGTTTGCATTTCCCGCGGTCACAGAAGCTCCCTGTCATCTTAACTAGGTGCAGCTGGAAAGTGCGAGCGCGCTGCCTCACGTGCGCGTCCGTCCATTGGAAATAACGAACTAACGACGCGCAGCGCTATGCATTTCACGTTGTCGTGGATGAAAGTGAGGACCGGGGGGTTCGCTCACTATTCTGCCGCCTAGGTCGCCTCTATGGACGCGCTGGCCCTGCTCAGGACACTGTTCATATTTCTGCCGCGCCACAGAGCGTTATCTGAATTGTTTCATTTTAAATAACGTGTGAATGTGCGCGTCTGGTGTGCCGCGTCATGGCTCTGAGCGGCGCGTCCGGTCTATGACGCCCTTTAGTTAAAGCCTCAAGCAGGTCGTACACCAGAAGCGCCGCTCGGCGACACGCAGCGTCGCGCCACGCAGTGGCATGCTTTTTTGAATTCTAAACATAAGTTTCTAACAGGTGACACACCGACGCTGCAAGTGTGTGATACTTTCAACTGTCATGTGCGCGCCGTGTCGCGGTGCATCCGGTGCGTGATGCCCTTCAGTCAAAGTTAATTCCGTGTGCTTTATTTGTCTTGTGTAGGCTACAAGCTCGGAGCTTTAAACTAGCACACAGTTGGCTGTAAAACTATACAAAGACACAAATGATTTTGTACTCTCTGCTTGGTTTGTGTCTGAGTCGTACATGTACAGCTGGCTGGTACTCTCACTCATGTTGCTTCTCTCTGTCTGCCTGTCTATTACAATACACAAAGCAGGGGAGCTCTTGGCTCCACCCCCCTTGTTAAGTTGGGCGGGAAGTCGAAACTAATTTTCATGTGAAGCAACACGCCCCTAAAACAGCAAACTGTGTACACGCCCTCAAATGACACTTTTTAACACGTTATAATAAAAAAAAATCTGAATTGTGTTTTGAACTGAACCTAAACAGGCACACTCAGAAGAACCATAATATTAAATCTTAAAAAAGGGGTAAAATAGGTGCCCTTTAAAACACAATTCAATTTGAGTGCAAATGGCTAGTTCTGAAGTATTCAGAGGATTTGGTAAAACTTTATGTTTGCTAATAACAATGGTCATTAAGTGTCATTGGCTCAGTTATGGCATTGTATATCCAAGACGATATTGTTTGAGATGTCTTTATCTTCACGATAAGCTGACATAATTAAATTCATCATAAGTCTTTGTCAACTTGACATTTTCAAGACAACATAACTTGTCATAAATTGGTCATAAACATGATTGTCAAGAAACCATTATAAATGTCATGAATTTTATAACAGTGTCATTCATATGTTTTTGACCTCAACTACAGAGGTGCAAGTTGAATTTGTTATGATAATGTAACTACATATTAATGACAATGTAAAAAAATTATTTGACAGAGTAATGACACTTTTAATGAGACATTTTAATGACAAATACAGCTTGTTCCATTGAAAATTTGAACAGAAAAAATATTCTCAACACAATTATAATGCCTCATGACATTCATGTTTATGACAAGTCATCTTGTTGGTTATTCACCTCCCCTTTGTGCATTTAAAATCCTTTAACACACAGCAAACCGTTAATTATTCCTCACTTATAATATGCCATCCACATTATATTAATGTTCAAGATGTTCTCAGTATAAAAACAATACTTTACAAAATTCTTAGAATGTTCACAACATCCATTTCTATAGATTTATATGATAATGTTTTTGTTTGATTATAAGAACCCTATTAAAATGTTTTTAGAACATTCCAGTTTAAATGTAAAGAAATTTAATCAAAACCTTATTTAAAATATTATTCTATTCACATTACACTAATGTTGTAATGATCTCAAAACATTATTTTAAAAATGTCACGTGCAAACATTTACAATATTTTTGAGGAAAGTTACAGAATGTTACATTATTAAAAATGTTCCAGTTTCATGTAAAATTTTGATCAAAACCTTATTTCAAACATTATTCTATTCGCATTACACTAATGTTTGAAGAATACATTTGTTCAACATTGCAAAAATGGTCCCAAAACATTATTTTAATAATGTTACAGTATGTGCTAACATTTACACTACTTCTAAGGAACATTACAGAATGTTTCCTGTTAGTTGCGCACCCATGTCGCATGTTTTTGACTGTGGGAGGAAACCAGGGAAACCGGGTGAAAACCACCCGAGCACGGGGAGAACAAGCAAACTCTGCACAGAAATGTCAACTGACCCAATGAGGACTTTAACTGGTGCATTCTTGCTGTGCAACAGTGCTAATCACTGGACCGCCCAATCTAGAAAAAGGAGGGAGGAGTAGGTGTGGGATGTGAGTTTATTCAAGGCAAAGATAACTGAAGTAAGAAACTATTTATAGTGAGTTAGAAATCGTCTGATTGGTGAATCATGTGTTTAGCTAATGCGGGACCAGCTGTGGTCAATCATAAGTATGTGATCCTCTCGAAATTAGTTTATGAATAAACTTTACTTATGGTGCTTTCCAACGCAATCTCACGGCAATTTGTAACTTTTTGATTTAGTGGCTAATTCGTACGATCTAATTTGTACAAATTAGTACGATTTGCTCATCACCCAATGATGGTTGGGGTTAGGGGCCACGCCTTCTTTTTAAAATTGTACATTTTAGTACAACTGAACTTGTACGAATTAGCCACTAAACTCACAAAACGTAAAATACTTACGTTTCCTCGTGAGATCAGGCTGTGCTTTCACATTTGATTCAATTGCCTGGACCAAACCCAAGTTCAATTGTCCCCCCTAGCCACCTTCTCGGCTGTTTTTTTGTTCATCGTCTTTTTTCTTCTTTCTTTTTTTCTTCTGAGTCCCGGTACGCTTGCGTCATCAAGTTGCTGTTTTGTGTACGGCTGTTACTCGGTGATGGCCACGCAGGCAAAGAGCCTAAATGGAGTCATCCGCATATTACGGTCTCTCTGCTTTTACTGAATCTTTTGCTACCAAACCAAAATACAAAAAAAAAAACCGCAAAAAAAAAACATTAAAAACGTTCAGAACGTCATGCGATGTCTGCTGAAGTGGTTTTTGTTGGAGACAAGCAGACATAATCACAGTTTGTACTGGGTCAGTCCTGCTTCTTGCCAAACTAGGTGAAACAGACATACACACACAAATGGCTGCTATGAAAACCATAGTTTGTTGTACCTTTGGCGGTTCACTTCCAGTATTTGAAACGATTGCATTCATATCAGAAGTGAACTGTCCCAAAGTTCACATGAACCGTACCCCAGACCAAGTCTTTCAGGCGGACTCAGATACGTACCAGAGTTCAGAAGACACGTTCACACTAGCTAAACGTACCGTACATTGACGTCAAATGAAGCTGGGTGCAGGTGCAAGTGCTAGTGTGAAAGCACCCTTAAGGTACTGTGGGTACAAATTTTTAATTTTTAGGTATTAATATGTACCTTTAAGAACCTGTTAGGAACAAAAATGTCCTTTTGAAAAGGTACTGTCCCAGTGACAGATTTTGTACCTTTATTTTTGAGAGTGTACATACCTGTACATAAGATAAATATATTCCATTACTGTCCAGCCCAGCATATTTTTTTTATATTTTTCACATAAACAAGGTGAAGTGGCAACCCAATAGACACATATCACATATGAGTGACATATCGTCTAAAAATTGTTGTTGGTTTACTGTGACCCCCGAGAACTCTTGACAATGTGCAGCTTTATTGGATGATCACCTTTAGCAAGCAACACCTGGAAGTCCTGCGATAGAGGACGTGATGAGGAAACATGCTGTCAGTAGGAGATGTTCATGTGGACACACTCCTTCACACTCTGCTCAACAGGCTAGTCCTCACACTCAGAGAATGGACATTACAATAAACACTGTGTCTAACACCGTCTGTCCAACTGTCAGGTACTGACCATGTACTCTAACTTTAGGACAGCAACTGAATGTTCAGACAGACTTCAGAGTAATAGTTCTCTATCACATTGCTGCTAAAATACTCTAGAAAACTCATCTACACCAAAAAATAATAATCGAAAGAAAAAAAAAAGAATAAAATTGGTCTGTGCTGGAAAGATTACCTACAATTTGTAATATGTAACTGATTACAAGTTACACAATGCGATTTGTGGTCTGTTACAATCTATGAATCTTTATTTATTTTAGGCAGTTTTTTTGGATTACTTTTTTGGATTACTTTTTCTGGATTACTTTAAAACTTTATTACTTTTGATATTATTAATTTAAAACAGAAAAAAAATCTATAAATTATAATTAATGTACTGTCATGATGACTATTATGATTATGTAATCCATAAAAAAGTAACTGTGGTCTAATCATGATGTTTTTTGTAATCTGATTACCATTTTTGTAATCCAATCTACTTTTAAATGAATTACCCAGCATTGATAAAAATCAAAGACAAATAACACAGACACATGCACGCACACACACTTTAGTTTTTGTGAATTGTGGGGATATTTCATGGGTGTAACGGATTTTTATACTATACAAACTGTTTTTTTTCTAAATCTCTCTGTCAACCCTACACCTAACTATCAAAAAAATAAATAAATAAATAAAATAAAAAAATAAAATAAAATAAAATAAAATCGAAAATAATAGTCTGAATGATACTGGTTTGTGTAAAGATTGCCTACAACTTGTAATCTGTAACTGATTACAAGTTACATGATGCAAATTGTGGTTTGTTACAATCTAGTTACAATTTATTTTAGGTAAAGTATTTTTGGATTACTTTAAGACATTATTACTTTTGACATTATTTATTTTAAAAAAATCTAGAAATTATGAATAATGTACTGTCATCATATAATTATGTAATCATGTAATCCATAAAAAGTAACTGTAGTCTATTTATAATCTTTTTTGCAATCTGATTACCATTTTTGTAATCCAAATTACTTTAAATAAACTACTCAACACTGATAATAAATCAAGGACAATTTACACATAGACACACATGTATGTGCACAGATACACACACACACGCGCGCTTGTTTTTGTGAATTGTGGGGATATTCCATGACTGTAATGGACTTTTATACACAAACGTTTTTTTTTTTTTTTTCTAATCGCCCTTCATCAACCGTACACCTAACCTTAAAAAAAATAATAACAATAGAAAAATATAGTCTGAATGATACTGGTTTGTGTAAACATTACCTACAACTTGTAATCTGTAACTGATTACAAGTTACATGATGCAAATTGTGGTCTGTTACAATCTATTTACAATTTATTTTATGCAAAGTATTTTTGGATTTTTTTTGGATTACTTTAAGACATTATTACTTTTGACATTATTTATATAAAAAAAAATCATTAAATTATAAATAATGTACTGCCATCATATAAATATATATTCTCGTAATCCATAAAAAGTAACTGTAGTCTAATTATGTTTTTTTTTTTGCAATCTGATTACCATTTTTGTATTCCAAATTACTTTTAATGAATTACTCGACACTAATAAAAAAACACTGACAAAGACAGACAAATTACATATACAGTACACACATGCAAATGCACAGACACACACACACGCACTTGTTTTTGTGAACTGTGGGGATATTCCATGGGCATAATGGATTTTTTACTACACAAACTGTTTTTTTCTAGTCGCCCTTCGTCAACCCTACACCTAACCCTCAACATGAAAAAAACAATAATAAATTAATAATAATAATAATAATAATAATTAAATAAATTTATAAGCTTTTAAAAATGGGAACATGTCCTTATAAGTAATCTTCTCCATACCCATGTCATTACACAAATTACTGTCCTTATATGTCACACACACACACACACACGCACACACACGCACACACGCACACACACACGCGCACGCACGCACGCACACGCACGCACGCACACGCACAAACGCACACGCACGCACGCACGCACGCACACGCACACACACGCACGCACACGCACCCACAATTTGTGTATTTATTTAATATTTAATACATATTTTTGTATATATAATTGTTAAGATTGCTTTTAATTGTATTAATAATAGTAGATGTAGAAATATAATGAAACGTTGCTTATTTCATTCTCTTATTTTGGGTGTATGGCAACACACAATAAATGCACTTTATAAATGTACATTACATTAGTTTGAACAAAAAAAAAATGCTTGTGCAGCAAATCTGTCATTTATGTCTCAATTACAACTGATTGTCAAATGAACGTATGAACTTGATGCCTACTGGTTTTTGGCGAATGCGTATTTGTTGATGGTTTCAATGACATCTTTAAAAAGGATTTTGGAAGTCAGGGTGTAGCCATGATGCACGATTGGTTCTCCATCCTGTCCATCCCAGCAATCCACTGTAGGGTGACAAGAAATTATTTAGTAAGTAAACTATTTAAGATCATATTTAATGTATATATTTGTCTTAGACTTATAAAGAAAACTAATGCTAATAGAGTACAACCATGTGCCATGTCCACTCGTACGCAGATATATATATATATATATAT
>CAIGQZ010032926.1:2146234-2158908 GCA_903798205.1 Danio tinwini | reverse complement strand
ATGTATGCATGTATGTATGTATGTATGTATGTATGTATGTATGTATGCATGTCTGAGAGGCAGTAATAAAAGCCTTCTGCTGGGTAAATATTTGATCTTACTTCAAACTGCGTTCAAATAATTCAACTTAATCTGAAAATTGTGCATAAAAAACTAGAGAGCTGAACTGGAGTTAAAACTATTAACAATAGCATAAACGAGTGAAACCAGCATTAGAAATAAGTGTTGGCCAATCAGAAAAGAGCAAACAGCATGTACGCTGACATCAGACAAAAACTCTGGTTTTAGTGGCCACGATCACAACAGGAGATTCTGAAAATATTCACGATGGCTAGAGTTTTCAGAATAATTCGGTTTCAGTCACCTGATACTGCATTTTTGCGTGAATGAATGGCCAATTTTTTTTTTTTACAAATTTGATATTCGGTAAGGACAAATATTTGGGTGAACAGTGTCTGAGTTTCTTTCTTATGATAAACACAAAAGAATGCATTTTGGAAAATAACCAAAGTAACCACTGACAGCTGTTTTATGAATGTCGAAGGTAACATTCTTCAAATATCTTTTTTTGTGTTCAACAGAAAAAAGAAACACATGAAGGTTTGAAACCACCCAAGGGTTAGTAAATACATTTTGTGGGGTGAACTCCGCCTTTAACACTTAGCCCTGATTCTCAAGAATATTTTGGTTAACAAATTGTGGAAATCAGCATTAGAAAAATCTTTAAAAAGGGAGAAGCAAACTCACCTTCCACACATCTGCATCCGGCCTGCAGCACCCAGGCATACATATCAGCCCGAGACTGAGACATGAGCTGGTCTCCCATCAGGTACGTGTTGTGGGAGGATGCGATGAAGTAATCACTGAGGGGCTGCGTCATGTCCTGGTTCACTTCGTAATGCTCAGGATTGAAGATGTCCCCCGCAGGGCTGCGCATGTAGTTTGTAAAACCTGCACAGTACACAGAAATTAGAGATGATGATTACATAAATCACATTGGTTCAAAACAAAACCTTAATTTTTGACAAGTCAACATTCTTTTTTTTCCCTGTAAAAAATATTATAATGTTTTCCATGTTTTGTGATTCATGTTTTTATTTTTTTATTTTTTTGGCTCGTTTATATGCTTTTGAATTGCATTATGGGACCTTGACCTTAAAAAAAAGTTCTAAAAAGTGACTTTTATTAACATTTTTAACAGTTTAAAGTGATATATCATTCGGGTTGGTGTATACACTCACCAGCCACTATATTAGGTACACCTGTCCAATTGCTCATTAATGCAAATGTCTAATCAGCACATTGCAGCAACTCAATGCATTTAGGCATGTAGACATGGTCAAGATGATCTGCTGCAGTTCAAACGGAGCATCAGAATTGGGAAGAAAGCTGATTTAAGTGACCGAGGCATGGTTGTTGGTGTCAGATGGGCTAGTCTATTTCAGAAACTGCTGATCTACTGGGATTTTCACGCACAGCCATCTGTGGGGTTTACAGAAAGTGGTCTGAAAAGAGAAATTATCCAGTGAGCAGCAGTTCTGTAGGCACAAATGCCTTGTTGATGCTAGAGGTCAGAGGAGAATGGCCAGACTGGTTCCAACTGATAGATAGGCAACAGTAACTTAAATAACCACTTGTTACAATTGAGGTATGCAGAAGAGCGTCAGTACAGGACAATAGAAGATTGGAAAAATGTTCTCGATTTCTGCTGTGACAATCGGATGGTAGGGTCAGAATCTGGTCAGAATTAGGGTAAGAACTTGTGTAATGGTGTGGGGGGTATTTTCTTGGCACACTTTGGGCCTATTAGTACCAATTGAGCATTGTGTCAACACCACAACCTACCCTAGTACTGTTGCTGACCATGTCCATCCATTTATGACCACAGTGTACTACCCATCTTCTGATGGCTACTTCCAGCAGGATAATGCGCCATGTTATAAAGAGCAAATCATCTCAGACTGGTTTCTTGAACATGACAATGAGTTCACTGTGCTCAAATGGCCTCCACAGTCACCAGATCTCACTCCAATAGAGCACCTTTAGGATGTGGTGAAACGGGAGATTCACATCATGGATGTGTAGCCGACAAATCTGCAGCAACTGCGTGATGAGGAATATTTCCAGTACCTCCAGCAATCTATGTCACAAAGAATTAAGGCAGTTCTGAAGGCAATAGGGGGTTTAACCCGGTACTAGTAAGGTGTACCTAAAGTGGCCGGTGAGTGTATAATATGCTACAAAAACCTTGTAATAAACTGACAGTACATTTTCACTTATTTCTCAATATATTATTATTTCTTACTTATTTCTTACTAAAATTTCAAAATAAAAGTCACTTTGGTTAACTGTAGAGTTGCATTTTCAACATCAAAAGTTGACAGAGCAGAGGTCAAGCTCCCATAATGCAATTCAAAACTGTAAATAAAAGTAAAAAAAACACACAAAAAATACAGAAACTGTTAATTAACATTTTTTACAGTGTATTTTCACTAGTTTAAGTTTCAGCTTAATTTTCACCAACAGTAATAATTCCAAAGTGCTCACTGTACTGTAACTTATGACTGTGCAAATGAACTGAAGATTTCAGTGGAATGCGATTAAAAAAGCTGAACCCATTAGCAAATCTGACACATTAACGTAGCTTCATAGCATAGCAAATGAAGCACTCATAAAAGTCAAGCAGCTTTCTGTTATTAATCAACTAATTATTATGTGATAGGAAAGGGGAATATTACACACTTTTTAGGTGCCTTTAACTTCATTATTTTACTCTTTGTGACAGTTATGTGGGTGCCACAGTGGCTCAGTGGTCAGCACTGTCGCAGCAAGAAGGTTGCTGATTTGAGTCCAGGCTGGGTCAGTTGCCATTTCTGTGTGGAGTTTGCATGTTCTCACCGTGTTCATGTGAGTTTCATCTGGGAGCTCCGGTTTCCCCCACAAGTCCAAAGACATGCGCTATACAGTAGGTGAACTGGGTAAGCTTATTTATCCGTAGTGTATGTGCGTGAATGAGTGTGTATGGGTGTTTCCCAGTGATGGGTTGCAGCTGGAAGGGTATCCGCTGAGTAAAACATATGCTGGATGAGTTGGCGGTTCATTCCGCTGTGGCGACCCCTGATTAATAAAGTGACTAAGCCGAAAAGAAAATGAAAGAATGAATCCTATGAATGCTTTTGAACAATTTCTGCAACCATTCCTTATACCATGAACAGACAGTGCTCTCATAGAAAACAATACAGATTGAATTAGTGTTTTGGTTCTTTGTGTCTGATACAGTTTGGCCTAATCCCAACTCTACCCCTTAGCCCTTCCCCTTATCCCTACCCCTTGTTTTGCACGTTCCCATGAAGGCGTAGGGGTGTCCCAATTCTCTTTAACTTGAAGGCATAGAGCTAAGGGCAAGGGGTGAATAGCCCTTTGAACAAATATTTTTCAGGACCACACTCGAAACCAAGGGGTAAGAAAATTTCCCAGAATACACCAGCTACAATGACAGGATGGCTACACCCGGAAGTAAGGAGAGCCACAAATTAGTATTTTTTGTCGTTATTATAAATTTGTTAACATATATTAAAGCAAACATATGTTTTAATTAGGGCTGTCAATATTAGCGCGTTAACGCAGGTAATTAATTTGAAATATTTAACGCGTAAAAAAAAATTTTACGCATTTATTGCAGTTGCAGTTTTTTTTTTGTCATTTCCTGTTGTGGTCGACGTGTGTTCAGGGCCGGCGCGCCCATAGAGGTGACCTCCTCACTTTCATCCACGACACCCACCCCCTCCCTCCCGGTCCTAACTTTTAACCGCCAACCGGTAAGTTTCTATTTCACTTTCGGGTTGAGGGCGACGTGATCAACTTTTGTAAAGCGTCTGCTTCACGTTGATGTGTCAGAATCCTTGATTGAGAAATAAAGCATACTTTAAAACGCTTAGTTTAAGCAAATTTGATTCGATCGTGCGTGTTGATGATCTGAAGGGAGTGCGCTGTTCTCTCTCTCTCACTCTCTCTCTCTCTCTCTGTCTGTGTGTGTGTGTGTGTGTGTGTGTTGTCCCCGATAATGTCAATAGACTGGTCTGTCTTAGCAACTGGTTAAATCGTCACCTTACAATTATAAGGTTCTGTCTGACATTTTTGTCAAAATTGAGTTATTGACATATTCTTATTAAATGACAACTTATTTACATTATGGGATGTTTTTTATAAGTTGTTTACATTTTAAGACCTTTTATAAAAACAAAAACAAATGTTACACACATGCTGTTTGCTATGGAATGCAAAAACTTTGAAGCTCAATATCTCAAAATCATTCAGAACGCAGACAGAACCTTATAATTCCAAGGTGACGAAATGTTAAGGAGGACAAAGCTAAATTGTTTCTACTTTATAATTAATGTTCTCAACTCGCAATACAACTTTACAATAAATACAATTGTTTGTATTCAATACTTTATTATTATAATTTTTCAATTTCTATATTTCCAATGCCTGTATTTAGGATTTTTTTTTGTGAATAATCATGATTAAATCACACAAAAAAGTGTAGAGATTATTTAGTAAATTTTTTTAATCAATTGACAGCCCTAGTTTTAATATATTCATAACTGCATTCGTGTTTTACCGTCATGCTTAAAAAAATAAAAAAACGAAATTTCCAGAAATATATATATAGGGCTACGTTTTCGGAATGAGCCTATGTCAAGACAAAAAAAAAAAAGAAAAAGCTGAAAAAAGCTCAAAAAAAAGAAGAGCTGACGATACTGTATTAATAATTTTAAATAATGGCAAAATTTCCGGTACCACAAATATTAGTATACTACAAACAATGTTTCACGATTTAGGTACAGTAAATACTCTCCATATATTCCACATAAATAAATACACCTTTTCACTGCAATGATGCAAAACAATTGTTTGTTATTTGTTCATATATTATGCTGTATTTAAAACGAGCTGATTCTAGAGGTTTTGTTGGGACAACCTAATTGTTTTATGTTCAATCCACTTCAATTTGTAAGAACTACTAAGCTAACTTAATTCCTTCATGTTGTCCCAACACAAGTCAACTGTGTGGAACCCAGCATTTTTTACAGCGTCACTGTTAAAAAAAAAGTTGAGTCAACTTAAAATTGTAAGGCAACTTGCTGTGGAGCTTTTTTAGTTGATTCAACTGAAATTGAGTCAAGTGTAGTACTCGGGTTTAAAGTTGAGTCAACTCAAAAAAAGCTGTAGAGCAAGTTTATTCATTCTTTTATTTCCTTTGGCTTAGGCCCTGTTTACACTACTATGTTTTAGCTTTAAAGCGACGTTTTAGAATGAAAACGATCTGCATCCACACTAGCGTTTCATCTAGCGTTTCTGAATCTCTGCGTATTACACCGCTGAAAACGCATATCACGTGACCACACTCTGGAATGCACAGCAGCGTGCTTTAAGCACATCTACTCATATGAGAGCTGTGCACGTGAGATACCGCTGGATATAATCTCACTATATTTGTTAAACGTGATATTTAATTCATCTTGTTGTCTATATCTAACGACATATTCCCTGTCTTTGGTCTTTTGAATCTATTACTTGTTCTCAGGTAACGTGTTTTGGCTGAGCGCAAAGATAAAAGTTAGGTTAATATATTAAATAAAGTAACCGCGTACACCGATTCTGCACATTGGACTGATTGCTTGCCTTTATTTTCTATATTGTATAAACGTATTGCATGTTACACTTTTATAATGGCCATTATTTATTATTAAAACTGATATTCAGCAAAAGAGAGAGTATGTTTAGTATTTTCTATGAAAATTAAAGGAGGCAGTTATGTAGGCTCCGTTTTGTTATGAATATGCATTCAGTGACGATGACGATCATATAAATATGCAGCTACGTGACGCCTCAACATTGTTGGTGTCTGTTAAGTTGTTAATATCAAAATAACGACTGACAGATCCTTATATCATGTTTTCATTTCATTGTTGAGATACATTGAAACACTGTAGCCAGGGTAATGTGAATGAGGTTATAATGCACACTGTTCCCTTTGAAGATTTACCCAACGTGTCCTCGGGAGTTTGTTTTCCATATCAAACTTGCAAAGTCTGAACTTACAAGGAGAGGATGCAAGACTGAACTGCGTGTAGGCTACTTAATATTGAGCCCCAATCAGATAGTCGAATGTCTGCAGCCCTGCCTCCGTTTTCAGATGTCTCAGTTTTCCCCCATCCACACTGAGACGGAGCAGCAGCATTTTAAAATGATAACAGCCTCTTTAGTGTTTCCAAAACGGTTTGTTTTCGGCGCTCGAAAACTCCGGCATAGTGTGGACGGATGGCGTAACCATAACAAAACGTATGCGTCTTAAAACAAAATTTATGTAAACAGGGTCTTAGTCTCTATTTTAGAGGTTATCACACAGAAACAAACCACCAACTAATCCAGCATATGTTTTACGCAGCAAATGCCATTCCAGCCACAACCCGGTACTGGGAAACACCCATACACACTCACATATACACTACAGCCAATTTAGTTGACCTAATTCACCTATAGCGCATGTCTTTTGACTGTGGGGGAAACCAGAGCACCCGGAGGAAGTCCATGTGAACATGCAAACTCCACACAGAAATGCCGTGACCGAGCCGTGCTGTGCTGAGCCTGGGTGTCACCATGTGCAGCAAGTTAGCTTACATTATTAATTTGTCAACCTTTATTTTTTTTTACAGTGTGACTAAAGAGGCACAACTATTAGCAAAACTAGCCGTGAGTTTCCTCGCCTCTTAAAAAAATCTAAATTAAATTGCAGAAATACAAAATAAAAGTACATACCGTCAATACCTAGCACACCCGATGTCTGGTTTTCAGGACAAGGTTCAAACTTGGCCACGATTTCAAGACAGTGCTCCTTTGAGACATTTGTCATCTGAAACAGAAACATACGGTTAAGATTAATAACCCAATAAACACCAACCGATCAGAAATGCATGCATTTCAAGCCATCTAAGCATATTTTTATTCATACTGAATACCAAATATGTGATAAATACGACCACAGGGAGCCATCCTTACACAAGCAAGCCTATCTCCACTCTGTTTGTGATGCCTGACAGCTGGCGTTTAAATGGACTGATTAGTCAATGAGATTCCCATCCACGCCAATCAGTGTCAGATTTTTCCTCTGGTAATGCAGTAGAGGAACGGCACTTTACTGCCAGCTGTGGATACCCCATCGCAGTAAACCAAGCACCTTTGTTGATGATTAGCTATTAGCGGGACTTTAATAGATTGATCTACTTTTTTTTATTCAGTTTTGCAGTCCATTAGGAAAATAACGATGGTGTTTGATTATAGCTGCATTTCTTTTTTTTCTGCTCCGTAACTTTATGAAGTGTTCACTATAGTACAGTAGATTACTCTAGTATAGTACCATCTGCTTAAGATGCTAATATTATCATTTTGTGTAGTTTATGTTAGACTTGTTTTTTTATTTTATTTCAGTTTGACCGCAGATAAACACAAAGCTCAGGCCATGTCTGGAATCCAGTATAAAAATAAAAATAAAAAACACAAATGTGTGGTTTCTGTTTTCCCTCATTCAAGACTTTCATTAATCTGGGATTGGCAGTGACCCTATTGAACTCGTTAAAATATGCACCTTATGTTCAATATCTGAGGTTTTGTGAATCTGGAAAAGAGTTTTCATTTTTTCAAAGAGAGTCATTTTTACAAACTCTTTACAAAATTTACCAAAATCACAAACAAAACCAGTGTGTTTATAACTACGCTCTAGCACACTATATTACTGTAGGTCAGAGTTAAGAAGCCTTTTTTCAAACACTTTATGAGGTACACCTTACTAGTACCAGGTTGGACCACATTTGCCTTCAGAACTGCCTTAATCCTTTGTGGCATAGATTCAACAAGGTATTGGAAATGTTCCTCAGATATTTTGGTCCATATTGACATGATAGCATCACACAGTTGGTGCTGATTTGTCGGCTGCACATCCATAATGCAAATCTCCCGTTCCACCACATACCAAAGGTGCTCTATTAGATTGAGTTCTGGTGACTGTGGAGGCCATTTGAGTACAGCGAACTCAACTAACTCAACAACGAACTATTGTCATGTTCAAGAAACTAGTCTGAGATGATTTGCGCTTTATGACATGGTGCGTTATCTTGCTGGAAGTAGCCATCAGAAGATGGGTAGTACACTGTGGTCATAAAGGGATGGACATGGTCAGCAACAATACTCAGGTAAGCTGTGGCGTTGACACGATGCTCAATTGGTACTAATGGGTCCAAAATGTGCCAAAAAATATCTCCCACACCATTACACCACCACCGGCCTGAACTGTCGTCAAGGCAGGATGGATCCATTCTTTCATGTTGTTGACGCCAAATTCTGACTCTACCATCTGAACGTCACAGCAGAAATCGAGACTCATCAGACCAGGCAACGTTTTTCCAATCTTCTATAGATCAATTTTAGTGAGCCTGTGCAAATTGTAGCCTCAGTTTTCTGTTGTTAGCTGACAGGAGTGGCACCTGGTGTGGTCTTCTGCTGCTGTAGCCCATCCGCCTGAAGGTTGGACATGTTGTGCGTTCAGAGATGCTTTTCTGCATACCTCAGTTGTAACGAGTGGTTATTTGGCTTAGTGTGCCTTTCTATCAGCTGGAACCAGTCTGGCCAATCTCCTCTGACCACTGGCATCAACAAGGCATTTGTGCCCACAGAACTGCTGCTCACTGGATATTTCCTCTTTTTTGGACCATTCGCTGTAAACCCTAGAGATGATTTTGCGTGAAAATCCCACTAGATCAGCAGTTTCTGAAATACTTAGACCAGCCCGTCTGGCACCAACAACCATGCCATGTTCAAAGTCATTTAAATCACCTTTCTTCCCCATTCTGATGCTCAGTTTGAGCTGCAGCAGATCGTCTTGATCATGTCTACATGCCTAAATGCATTGAGCCGCTGCCATGTGATTGGCTGATGAGAAGTTTGCGTTAACGAGCAGTTGGACAGGTGTACCTAATAAAGTGGCCGGTGAGTGTATGTAACAAAACATGTAAGGACCATGATTTTCTTTGTTAGAGTTTATTATGTACAATAATCCAAAAATCAATTATATTTATAACCTAAACCATAATATATCAGTATCAAAATCAAATAAAATGATGGAACATATTTGTATATACGCTGGAAAAAATATCTGTACATTTAGAATGCGATACATGAATGATTTTTAACTTTTGACAAATTTTTAAAGGAGAATTACGGTGGTGCAATGGGTAGCACAATCGCCTCACAGCAAGAAAGTCGCTGGTTCGAGCCTCGACTGAGCCAGTTGGCATTACTGTGTGCATGTTCTCCCCGTGTTTGCGTGGGTTTTCTCCGGGTGCTCCGGTTTCCAAGTTTAAAAACGTGTGCTATAGGTCAATTTGTTAAGCTAAAAGTGTCTGTAGTGTATGTGTGTGTGAATGCAGCTGGAAGGGCATCCACTGCGTAAAACATATGCTGGATAAGTTGGCGGTTCATTCCGCTGTGGCAATCCCTGATTAATAAACAGACTAAGCCAAAAAGAAAATGAATGAATGAAATTTTAAAAGCACATTATGTAATTTTTGCTGCAAAAATTAACATTTACCCTCTGTTTACCCTCAAGTGGTTCCAAACCTTTATGAGTTTCTTTAATTTGAACAGAAAATAAGATATTTTGAAAAATGTAAAAAAAAAAAAAACATTGGCTTCCATTGTAGGAAAAAAAAACAATGCTATAAAAGTCAATGGTTACAGGTTTGAGTCAGGTTTTTAAACATATCTTCTTCTGTTTTGGCAGAGGAAAGTCAAACAGGTTTGCAACAAGTGCAGGGTGAGTAAAGTATTACATCATTTTCAGTTTTAGGTGAGCTGTTCCTTTAAAAGATACAGCATTTTATCACTAGAAGTGATTGGAATGAATCAGTTCCAAACATTCATACTGTTAGTATATCAATTCATGTGACTTAATCCACAAAATCAGTTAGTCCAGGAACATCTATAAAAATATGAGAATATAATCTGCGTGTAATAAATGTGAGCAATCATTTCCAAAACGTTTCTATTAATAATTTGTAAAATGGGAAAATATTGAAGGCTAGTTTATGCATAACATTTCCATATTATATTCACCTCTTTCACAACTTTTCAAAATGCTGCTTTAATGTAAGGCATAATACATTATTCAACTTTCATAATCAACTGATTCATGATTTGATAACATGCACGTCCTTGTTTATTCAAAAAGAGGTCAGTAAAGATTAAAGAACCAGGCTTACATTTATGAATAAACAAGGTCAGCCGTTTGAGAAATTCACTGCAATTGTAATTACCCTCCCCCCCCAGTCTGAATAACCTTTTAATCTCGTATCAGCGTTTAAAGCCACTAATGAAAATTCTAATTAAACTTATCAAGTCAGCCTTTAGGGCTCAGTGGTTAGCACTGTCACTTCACAGCAAGAAGGTTGCTGGTTCGAGTCCTGTCTTGGCCAGTTGGCATTTCTGTATAAAGTCTGTATATTTTTCCCTGTCTTTGCATGGAATTCCTCCGGGGGCTCCGGTTTCCCCCACAGTGCAAAGACATGCACTTGGATTAACTAAAATTGGCTGTAGTGTGTGTGAATCGGTGTGTATGGATGTTTTCAGGTACAGTGTTGCAGCTTGAAGGGCATCCACTGTGTAAAACATATGCTGGAATAGTTGGTGATTCATTCCGTTGTGGTGAACCCTTATAAATAAGGGACTAAGCCGAAGGAAAATGAATGAATGAATGAATGAAGTCACCCTTTAGCAAAGTTTTATTACATTCTGTGAGGATTTTCAATAGTAAGTTTTTCTGCTGTAAAAAGCCATTAGTTGCTTAAAAAAGTGAGTAAGCTTATTTTACAACTTACCTAGAGTTAAACTGTTAAGTTTTACCTTTTTTGAATCAATTCAGCCAATCTCCATGTCTGGTTGAAGCATATTTAGCTGAGGTGTGCGTAAACTGTACAGCAGGGATGGGTGCGCGCAAACTGAAGAGAGGAGGGAGAGGCGGGTGGAAAGATGCGTGCTAACTGTAGAGCGGGGAAGGGTGCACGCAGGCTGAAGAGCACGCGCACATGTACTAGGTTTCAGGCCGGACTGTACCTAAAAGCTGAGGAGGGGGGTGGAATTCCAGGAGTTTTCCGGGAGACAAAACAATACGGGAGATGGGTCTGAAATACGGGAGACTCCCAGGAAAAATGGGAGTGTTGGCAGGTATGGTTGGCATTTTTGTGTGGAGTTTGCATGTTCTCCTAGTGTTAGCGTGGGTTTCCTCCGGTTGCTCCGGTTTCCCCCATAAGTCCAAAGACATGTGGTACAGGTGAATTGGGTATGCTTAAATTGACCGCATGTGTGTGAATGAGTGTGTGTGTTTCCCAGTGATGGGTTGTGGCTGGAAGGGCATCCGTTGCGTAAAACATGTGCTGGATAAGTTGATGGTTCATTCTGCTGTGGCGACGCCAGATAAATAAAGGGACTAAGCATTAGTCATTCAATGAATGAAGATTTACTCTTCTGTAGTTACATTAAGTAGTAAGACACTTTGTAAAGCACTTTGAATACCCAGCGCTATATAAAAGCGCTATATAAATGTAAGGAATTATTATTATTATTATTTTGCGTTTTTTTTTTTTTTTTGTAAAATCAACTAATTGGCTTTACAGTGTACTGTGTGTCAAGACACTTTTTCTAATATATTGGTAAAAAACATGGAGCATGGAAAAGTTGATTACATTATAACATCACAGTACCTGCTGTCTTTTTTTATTTTACTAGTGTATACTTACCTTTTGTTCTGTCTCGAGGAAGCGTTTGAGGTCATCAGTATCCAGGTGGTCTTTATGGTTGCTGTAGGTGAGCATCAGCAGGTACAGATCACGCCGTGTTGACATCATCTTATAGAAAGAGCAGAACTCCTCAAATCCCAAAGTGCCCTGGTTGTCATCAGTGTCTGCTTCCTAAAAAAACAGAGACGGAGAAGTTTGGATCTGTGATCGGAAATATGTGCTTAAGTCTACATTTTTGTGAAATCACAACAACGTACATACAGTTGAAGTCAGAATTATTAGCCCTGCTGAATTCTTTTCCCTCCTTTATATTTCTATCCCTAATATCTGTTTTAACGGTAAAAATATTTTTTCAACACATTTCTAAACATAATAGTTTTAATAACTTATTTTTAATAACTAATTTATTTTAACTTTGCCACAATGACAGCACATAATATTTTACTAGATATTTTTCAATATACTAGTATTCAGCTTAAAGTGACATTTAAAGGCTTAAATAATAATGGTTTGTTCTGTAGACAATCATAAAAATATACTGTGTAAGAAGGCTAATAATATTGACCTTATAATGACCTTAAAACCTTTTTTTTAAAACAAAAAATTGCTTTTTTTTCTCCATTAATTTATTAATACTCTATTCATTTTCTGTTAGACAATTTTTTGAAACTTGTCTTCGAATCAAGTCCTCTTTTCTTTTTCTTTTTGTTTGCTCAAGTTGCTTTAACCACAGATAAAAAACTATTTTTTAAAAATATAAAATTTAAATATATTAATATAATATAATATAATATAATATAATATAATATAATATAATATAAT
>CAIGQZ010032926.1:2105712-2116234 GCA_903798205.1 Danio tinwini | reverse complement strand
ATATTTTTTATATTTATGACCTATAATAATTATATGCTTTCTACTGTTATGCATTATTAGCCCCCCTGAATTATTAGCCCCCCTGTTTATTTGTCCCCAATTTCTGTTTATGGAGAGAAGATTTTTTTCAAGACATTTCTAAACATAATAGTTTGAATAACTCATTTCTAATAACTGATTTATTTTATCTTTGCCATGATGACAGTAAATGATATTTTACAAGATATTATGAAGACACAAAATGGTTTAAAAAAAATTTAAAACTGCTTTTCTTCTAGCTGAAATAAAACAAACAAGACTTTCACCAGAATGAAAAATATTATCAGACATACTGTGAAAATTTTCTTGCTCTGTTAAACATCATTTGGGAAATATTTAAAAAAGCAAACAAAATATCAAAAGGGGGCTAATAGTTTGAACAAACAGCAAATGTCATTGTGTGTGTGTGTGTGTGTGTGTGTGTGTGTGTGTGTGTGTGCGTGCGTGCGTGCGTGCGTGCGTGTGTGCGTGTGTTTGTGTGTGGTTATTGACATATTTTGCATTTATGAATGTTAGATTTATCCAACAATTGCAAATGCTTAAGTAATAATGAAACAAGTAAACTTTTTTCAGTATGGTGTGTATGGAAACTTGTTGTGTTTTGATACATATATGGTTTTACTTTTTAAAGTGTAACATTTAAGTAAAACTAGTAGGTCCTGGTTGGTCTCAAATTAAAAAGAATTAATAGAGGTTATTTCTACTGCTTACACATTTAGATTAATATGGAATTTAAGTAATTTTGAGTGAATTAAAAAAATTATATTTAATTGCATGGTAATTTGAGTACATAATTTTGTAAAATAGGTATTTCTTATGAGTGGTATTACTATATTGAAGAAAAATGGAAAGATCCATATGTTGGGTAAATGTTTTAAATACAATTTTAACCCAACTTTAACTCAATGTTTGGTTTTGTCCATATTTTAGCTAGATTTGGGTTGAAACAACTCTTTTTTTGTAATGTATAAAACTTGGTTTGACATTTCTTATAAATAAATTATAACCAAACTTGGCTGTCAGTGATCATGCATGCATGCATGTCAATTAAATTACATAGAGATGATTTTACAATTTATAAGCATTTCATTGTTCCGAAGAAAATTGTAATGTTATTGTTAAACATCAAGATGGATTTGTGTACTACATGAAATTAATCTGTGGATTGGTTAGATCAACGTAAAGCATAATTGGATTAATTTAGGAGGAATTGTAAACAAAAACAGAATTCTCATGTAGAAGAGGCATTAAACGAATTGAATTGGCATGATGCTTCGGTTACAGTAAAATAAACACAATATCTTGTAAACAACAGTACAAAAAATGTCACTTTTCAATGGGAATATTGCATTTTTGATAGATGGTAAAACATAAAGCATTCCACATATGCAAAGATTTGAATTTGTATGTGAATTACAGCCTGCCCATGACTACTAGCGTTAAAATATTAAAAACCAAAATAAAACTCAGTACAATCTTTACAACACTACATTGTAAGTGTGTGCCATTGAGCAAGTATGTTGCAAACAACCTTGTATTCTCTCACTTTAACACTTGGACCAAATATAGCAAATAGGTCATGCTAGCAAACAAGTGATCAAGTCCAAAGATCCAGACGTTGTGTATTGGGACGGGCCATAAGGCTTAGCTGCCCAGGATCAACAGCAAATTAGCACTGGGACTGAATTCTAGAATATAAAATAGTCAATATATTGAGGGTATATTGACAATATATATTGACACTTAAACCTAGTACTTGCCTCAACACATTGGTCTGAATGCATGCTTAATTGCAAATGTGACCAGTTGACAGCAGGTTAATAAGCAAATCAGGAATAATATTTCAAAAACAAGCCGATTCTCAAGTTTGATTTTGTAGATCCACTAAACTGAAACAACTCAATTAAAAAAAGGTGGGAATAATCAATTTCTGCAGGTCGTCTTACCAAATAAGCCAAGCCTCCATTTGGATCCATACACAGTATTATCTCCAGTCCAAAAGAACCCCGCAAGGAGTCTTGACAAAGTCAGCTTGTGGAGTACCTTCGAGCAGGCTGATGCCACCACTGGACTCGGTACTCGGACCGGTGGAGTTGCCGATTTAGTAGCATGTACTGGTTTCATTTCAGGCACTAATGCTGGGGGCATCGCGGCAGAAGTGGCCGAGCTTGCAGGCAAGACAGCGGCACACATCACTCCGAGTTGTTGATGACTTCTAGTATGTCCTTGTTTATTTTTCCCGCTGCTTCTCTTTATATCCTCACAATCACTCTTTCAAACAAAGCTTCAGGCAAACCTCCATCCAACGTTTCAAGGGAGGGCAAGAACATAAGCTACACGTCCAAACCCGCAGAACTTGATGGATGATCTCGCAGACATCAGAACGATTCTTGCAGTCTAAGGCGGATCTGCCTTTCTGATGACATGCTGTGAGATTCCGTACTAGTAAAGATGCTAACTTATTGACTGTGCAAACACCTGTCAAGCCGACACTTAAATCCCCTCGGAACTGTAATCCAGGGATGGGGGATTTAGGTAGCTTATTTCGGACAGAATCACAGCACAGAGGCAGAGGAAGAGAGAGAGAGAGAGAGGGTTCATTCCATTTATCAGCTCTTCCCATAATCATAAAAGCATCTACATGATTGTTTTCTAACCACCGATCTTGTAACGTTGTAATGCAATGTCTCGCAGGAAAATCATATCGATTTTTAGTTCAAACATCACTACTAGAGCTCAAACTATAGAAATAAATGTAAAAGTCGGCATGAAATCAAAAAAGATTTTTATATAGAGGGGGAAATGAGTATTCAACACGTCATGTTTTTTTTCCTGGGAATAATGTTTCTAAAGGAGCTCATGACATAGATTTGAACCAGATTTTGATAAAAATAACAAAAAACAATACAAACATAATAATAAAAAAACTAAAAAAACTAAAAAATAACTTTCGGAATGTATTTAATACTTTATATTAAAGGCTTTTTTTGGTGATGGCGGCTTAAATACTCCTCTCATATGGAGAATGAAGTCACATGAATTGCTCAGGTGTGATTTTTTTTTACAGACTTCAACATTTAAAAAAATCTTGCACCCGTGCAGTAAAAAAAATTCAACAGTAAAAGTATCAAATCTGAGTTGTATTTTGTATTTTCTATTGGATTCAAGTCAGGTGACTGGCTGGGCCATTCTACAGCTTTATTTTCAATATTTTATTTTATTATGTGCTTCTAAGTCATTGCCTCAAGCTGTAGATCTGTTACCTTGCTAAAAGTTAACCCGATCCTGTGTTAGGTTATTATCGTTGGCCACGAAAATAATATAAACTAGGTTAGTAAAATGCGATGTCTCTATTTGCGGGACAAATTTTAGATAGAGTGTGAATTTTTTGATCTGATTCAATCCGACTCAATTGAGTCGAATCAATGATTCGAATTTTCAAGATCCGAGTCATTGATATGAGCTAATAAAAATCCCTAAATGATCTTACAAGATAGGTTGATTTAGTACAGTGGGAAAGAGGTCCATATGGAGGTAAGCAATCAGCTGGTAAGCACGAAAAGGAACAGCGTCATCCCGCACAGTAACATTTGTTTAAAAGACGAAATGCAAAATACGCACTTCTGGCTACATAATTCGCAATGTCCAGAAATACATTTACGTTTTCAGAACAAGCCTATGTTAGTTGGTATGGTTACCTCTCAATGTAATACAAATTTACTTCACAAGCATTTATTTGAAGGCAGGTAGCGTACTGTAGGTAGCTCAGGTAACTCATATGTTAGGGAGGCAGGGTTTCGTTTTTCTTGGCTCTTTGTTCGGAACAACATATCTGAGAATGAAAATGTTCCGTTTCAAATGACCCGTGCAGGTTTAATAATCAGATACAGAAGCTGAAAATAAAGAAGGATTCTTATTGTCCAAAGATTTCATCAGGAAGATGAAATTATACTGCAAAGATTGTCTTGCATTTGAAAAAAATAAAAATAAAAAGCCTCCAATATTATCTAGATTCATTATGTGTGCCAGAGTACACCCTGACAAACATTCAGATAAAAAAATATATAATTAACTGCATTTTTTAAGGAATTGCCAATATGGTAGGCTTCTCACATTAGTGAAAATGAGAAATTTATTTATTTTTCTTGCTCTCAAAAAATGTCATCAGCAACAGGAAATTATACTGCACAGATTGTCTTGCACATTAAAAAAGAAGAAGCTTGGAAGCATCCATACTTATTTAGATTTATTATGCGTGCCACACTGTGACTAACAATCAGATGGGAGGGAAATAAAAGCTAAAATATAATTAAAAACACATTTTTAGGAATTGTGGTAGAAAATTGCTGATTGAAAAAAGGTTGCAATGCTAAAACGGCTCTGCGACTCAAAGGGCCAGGTTGCCAGGTCATGCTGTGATTGCAAATGCCTGGTGAAAAGCACAGTGTCAGTGCTCTGTCTGCCTGAATATCCTGCTTTGTGTAAAAAGTCCTGCTCCAGCTTACACCTGAGAAAGCATTGCATTCTCATGAGCATTCTGCGGTCAATATGAAGGCCAGGATGGGGTCAGCAAAAAAAAGCTATATCTGTCTTCATTATTATATGTGAGGACTCTTTCACCAGACCGCCGTGCTTTATTGATTTGCTTAGAAATCAATAGAGAAATGTCATTAAATCAATAAAATGTTCAGACTTGCATTAAGTTACCTTCTACACTCTCATAAATAAAGGTACGCTAGCCATCACTGAGGTGGTACCTTTTCGAAAGGTTACATATTCAAGGGTACATATTAGTACCTAAAAAGTACAAAAGTGTTCCTCTTAAAATTTTTATGTACTAATATATACTTTTGAGGTTCCAATATGGACCCTTTAAGTACAAATGTGTACCTTTTGAAAAGGTACCACCCCAGTGACAGCTCACGTAACTTTATTTTTTGAGAGTGTATTAATGCAACACTTGCCAAATCATAGATCTTTCAAACCAGTTGGGTTGGGTTTGTCCATATTATATATAAGTTTGGGTTAAAAAACAAACAAAACAGAAGCAAAAAAACTTTATACACCCCCCCCCCAAAAAAAAAAAAAATCCTACATTTCTTCTTCTGGAGAATGAATTGTTTGTTTGATTTGGGCAAAAATAAAAGCAGTTCTTAATTTTTTTATAGCCATTTTAAGGTTAATATTATTAGCCCCCTTAAGCAATTTGAATTGACTACAGAACAATCGATATGAAAAGTTTCAAGAGTGACAATAGTTTAAATACAGGGCCAAAGTCCTTATGACCCAGTCCCAAAACTGTGATGATTAACACTTTGATAACCATTCTGAACAACATTCTATCCCCTTATGCATATGCATCCGCAAATATTGACCAATTCAATATGGCAGCAACCAAAGAATAAAAATTTAAATATTGGTCATTTTTAACTACGCTACCATTGACAGATTGCTGATTTGCCATGTTCTTATGCAGGGTATATGCAGGAATCCTAAAGAAAATTTCAATACCTTTTAAAAACTTTAAGACCTCGTCGCCACTTCAAGTTTTAATCGGAATCAAACCTTTAACTTAATAAACAGTTGCTAATAAACAGTTGTAGGTAAATAAATTAATCAAGCACAACCGTGCAACAGAACTTAGATAAGCTCGGAAAAAACAAACCTTGAAAGAACAAATTACGTGTTTGTTTTCAGCGACAGGTTTCAGCCACTGTTTAAACTCGTCTTTCTCCAACCAGGAGTACGCAAACTTGCAAGTGACAAACAGCTGGCAGTAAGGGTCTGCATCTGGACACCATTGATTTAATTAGGGCTAGAACTAAACTCTGCTGGCCAAACGATCAAGGATGGCCAACAAACACCTCTTTTCCATAAAAAATGTAAAGAATTTCAGAAAAATGTAAATGCACCGTTATAAATCTACAAGACTGTCTTCTGGAAGCATACCTTGAACAGATATATGGCATATGGTCATCTGGTTACACAATCAATACTGGTTGCCAACAGATGCTACAGCTAGTTTAATGCTGCCATTACTCTATTCTGATTGCAAGATCTGACTGCACACGTTCTCCAAAACGAACAAGTGTGGGAAGGAAAAGAAAGCACTCATCAGCATCCATCTGGCTTAGGTAAGGCTAGTGTTCTTCACCACAAATATTGACTCGCTGGTAAGATAATGAGACATTTTGTCTGCTTCTGTGTCCTTCACGTCATAGGAAGAAATGGTTTGCCAGCCTAGAAAGCGTATAATAACATATACATCTTTCCTCAACACCAACGGAATTTTCCAGCAAATGAACACAAAATGGTTATTCATTTATTCATTCATTTGCTTTTTCGGCTTAGTCCCTTTATTAATCTGGGGTCGCCAAAGCAGAATGATCCGCCAACTTATCCAGCATTTTGTTTTACGCAGCGGATGCCCTTCCAGCCGCAACCCATCTCTGGGAAACATCCATGCACACTCATTCACACTCATATACTACGGACAATTTAGCCAACCCAATTTACCTCTACAGCATGTCTTTGGACTGTGGGGGAAACCGGAGCACCCGGACAAAATGGTTATTATAAATTGTAATTCTTTTTCAGATATTTACCAAGTGATGTTTTTAAAGTAATTCCTATTATATTTTTTCCATAACACTTTCTTTTAAGTGTCAATTCATGCCATTTACGACTGGCTTATTACCTGCCTATTATTAAGATGTTTTAAAGCATGATCTTATTTTACGTCCCTTATCTAACCCAATGCATAACCCAACTACTACCTTACTAACTATTAATAAACCGCTAATTAGTAGTTTATTGAGCTAAAAATTGGATAGCTTTTTAACTCCTAATGTCACTAGTTAACACACTCAATGCATTTTTTTTTCAACCTCTACCTTATGGTAAAAGTACCAGCATTAATACATATACTATGAAAAATCAGAAAATATAAAGCGTCAGATCAATTTATTTTAAAAACATAATCAAATTTTAACATTTTTGAATACTAAATGAATACGTTTTTTGAATTATGCCACAAAATATTTCAGATTCTCATTGAGCTTGTTTTTTTTTTGTTTTTTTTAACAGTAAAACCAAAATCAAGTGTAGTAGTGCAACAAGATTATGTTGGTTTTATTTATTTTTTTGTAAACCAACAATGCTGTTTGTGTAAACCATTATTTAACATAGTCAAAGTACAGTCAACTATTTGGTAGAGCAGGCAGTTAAAGGGTTAATAGCATGAATTGTACATCAAAGTAAAATGTGACCTATTTTTTCTTCTGAAAACAACATTATTTCTTTAAAAAAAGGAAAAAATTGTAAAACAGGTTAATATTATTAGCCCATTTAGGAATATTTTTTTTTCTGATTGGCTACAAAACAAACCACTGTTGTCCAATGACTTGCTTAATTAACCTAAATTGCATAGTTAATCTAATTAACCTAGTTAGTTTATTTTTTTTTTAAGTTGAATATTAGTATCTTGCAAAATAACTAGAAAATTATCACGTACTGTCATCATGGCAAAGACAAAAGAAATTAGATTAGAAAAAAAAAATTTATATATATATATGTTGTGTTGGTCATGTAACTCTCAGTAAGATAATAAGCAATAACTTCTCATCAGCAGTATATTGACCTTATTCAATGGGCCTGTTGGTTAGAACATTTCTGCAGTGGCTAGATTGTGTCAAATTGTAAAAGTAGACTTTTAAAAAAAAAAATAAATAAATAAACAATATCCTACCAAATAATAATAATTAAAATCATTATCATCATTAATATTATTAATATTATTATTAAAGTATGATTTTTTTCATTTCCTAATAAATAATAATTATACAATTTCATTTCTTAATAAATAACCTCATTATTTATTTATATAATTTTTATACGAGATTAGATTACATGTTAGCATTTTGTAAGTCATTTTATGTTTTAGAATAGAATGTGGAATATTCTCAATAATATTTGTAAAGGAAACATTGGTTCTATATGTGTTGCTTACATATATTTCAATAATAAGGAAAACTAGTGCATGTTTTTATCAAAACTAATATTGTTTTTTTTTAATGCGTGTGCATGTAAAAATATAATTTGCATTAAAAAAAATGATAAGGTTTTTCTCTAATGAAGTTGTTACTCCACACAGCTTAGAGCATCATTATGGACGTTTTACATCATAACTAACGTGGTTCAAACGATCTGCAACAAAGCAACTATGGTTTTGGGAAGCACTCGTCACTACATCGTTCATTTCCCAAATGTTGCATCGCACTATGCCAGCTTGCTGTCAACTGAACGACTGACCAACTGACCCACCCACCCAGCCCCTTCCCTAAACCCAACTGATAGTGTTTTCAAAAGCAATCCAGAAAAAGAAAAGCCATCACGGCAGCGTGATTTCACCACTTTTGTATTTATTTATTTATTTATTTCATTTATTTATTTTTTGCTTTTGTTTTACCTGCTTTCTGGAACCATTTCTTGCCAGACTCGAACCCCGTCAAACTCTGCTCCATGTCAAAAGTCTACCATTGTACGAGCAAACCACTAAGCAAACTGGTAACAATGAAAAAGCCATTTATAGGAAGGTAAGCGGTCAGCTGTTATCGCTAAAATAAACAAAAGCCATTCTGTGGCGTCATGCCGCCCCATAGCATTCGTTTTTAAAGATGAAATGCATGTACATCTGGCTACATAATTCCCGCTCTCCACAAACGTAAACAGGGGTATGTATCTACAATTAGCCAGTGTTGAATGGATCTGTTTTAAAGGTGTTTTTTGATGTCGCTCTGACATTAGGGTCTGGTGGTATTCTGAATCCAATCTGAATGTGGTCTCTGACAAAAAAATGAGATTTCCTCATCTCTCTGCTCAGATATTCAGACAGCAAAATACTGCGAGACCATGAAATCTTATGAAAATGGTCAAAACGCTCTTTGAGAAGGAGTGATGCAATAAAATGCAAAAACGAAGAGCAAAATATGCATATATGTAGAGCAAAAAGCTGCATATAAGCAGTTTATCATTGTACAGCCGCCAGAAATTTTTTCTTCATTTTTCTTTCATTTTCTGGCAAGCAACAGCATAAAAACTCACCCAAACTATTTCTAACATGCATAAATATTCTGGCATGATTCTGCAGTCGGCACGTCCCCAATCCAAACACTCCATGCTTATGAACAGCGCTGTGTTTTCCACTGCTAATTATGACATTGTGGCTTAGGTGACGTTCATCTCATAAATGCAATCGCTGTGACATGACTTGAAGCCAGCATTATTATCCTTGCGTGATGTTTTAGAGAAGCATTGTACAGTCCTGCTCCTGAGGGCATCCCAGCACTGCACACCTCTGTCTAACACACTTATGAGCTCATTAGTAGACTTCTCAATGACCTGATTTGGCCGTTTCGGATTAGCAAGACACGACAAATAAGAAGCGCTGAGAAACCCCCAGGAACGGAACCGAGAAACATTCTCCTGGGGTTCAGACAAGAGGACGTAAGAAAACACGCCGCACCTTTAAGAAGCTTCCTATTTATTCTGAAGTTAATGTTGCTTATTTATGCGACATGAAGGGCAGGTCGTAGTGACAGTATCGAAATGATCATGTTATGAATCATGAAGAAACAAGAAACTGAGCTATGGAAGCTCTAATGTAGTTAGAATGTTATGCAATCAATAAATCAATTAATTAAATATATGGTGACTTTTGTTGACACTTTCATTAAATCATATTTACTTGAAAATGCCAGTCGAATTAAACAAATTTTACATCAGCCGCTTTTAATACCTTATTCCGTTCTAATTAGTAGCCAAACCTTAATAAAAATAGACTGTTCACCCCCCAAAATGATAATTCCTAATCATTTACTCAACCTTGTTCAAAACGGATTTGCTGTTGAAGACAAAAATGTTGAAAGAAGAATGTTGGAAAATCAGGAACCATAAACTTCCATTGTATTTTTTTCTACTGTGAATGGATGGGAGACCACATGGGAAAGCTAGGTTGCTGTTGGAAGTGGTGTTAGTGAGACCAGCAGGGGGCGCTCAACCTGCAGTCTGTGTTGGTCCTAACGATCCAAGTGGATGCTGCACACTGGTGGTGAATAAGGAGATTCCCCTCAAAATGTGTAAAGTGATTTAAGTGTTCAGAAAAGTGCATATATAATGTAATATTACATATTTTAATAAAATTATTAATAATTATCGTTATTAATGGTTAGCGACAGAATAAAGAAACAACGTAAAAAGGTTTGAACCACTTGAGGGAGTAAATAGTGAGTAAATAATAATTTTTGAGTGAACTATCCCTTTAAGTTTATAGAGGCCTAGTCATGTAACTTACATGATAAGTAATAATAATAATAATAATAATAAACTATATTTAGACAATTTGTTTTTCTCAGTATTTTTATTTGAAATAAAGACAGGGACAACATAAATTGTTATTTTCGTATAATTATATATATATATATAT
>CAIGQZ010032926.1:2080768-2105312 GCA_903798205.1 Danio tinwini | reverse complement strand
TTAGGGCTGGGCAAGTTAACATTATTATTGCATTAACACATTAAACAAATATGGTGGACAGTCATTTTATTGCGCGATTACACAGTTTGTATTATTAGTAGTATTATTATTAATATTAGTAATAGTAGTAATAGCAGTAGTATTTTTATTTGTAAGTTTATTGCTCACTGGTTCTGAATACACAGACAAATGTAACACTAGCTTGGGATAGATGCACCAAACACTAAATGCAGAGCAAAGCTTCACATGCTCTAGCTTCTCGCGGGATATTTTTCACTTTAACCCAATTGAATTGATTTACTTCAACTAGCATGAAAAATGCAATTGTGTTGAATTCCGTGTGTTCATCGAAAAACTCATCACACATTCTACATCATTTGCGCCACAGGGCAGAAATTTGTTTATACTTGTGTGTTTGCATGGACTTTATATTTAAACTACTCACGCCGACACATAAATTAGCTTTTGGTGTGAACTCAGTATATTAAAATATACTGCAGATAGAGGTAAAAATCTGTCAATGAACGTTCTGAAGAGATGTAAAAATGTCCTGTTCTCAGGTAAGTAGGGACATTGTTGGCATCTTGTAATTCATGCATAAAGCGCTCATATTGAGCCAGTTATCTGAGAACAGCGTGCTGCAAGCACAGGAACTAAGAACTACTTACTGAATGATCATTTAATTTTCACTAAATGCTCTGGCAGTGGCAATAGCTTTGATTTTAGGTTTACTTTTAGAATGGTTTAATTGAGAATGGTCAGGAAAGCAACGGTCAGCAGGGTCAAACAGGTACATGCAGAGCAATCCAAAGAAATGGTCAAAGAACAGGCAAATGGTCAAAAGGCAGGCAGCATACAACGTAAATAAACAAACAAAACGAAGCAAAGCAAGGATCAAAACCATCAAGGCAAGACGCGTCGTAATGTCACAGTACAGTATAACAAGACTGTGTGTGTGTGTGAGTGCTCTCTTTATAGTCCATGTAATCAGTTGTGTGTATCATAACCGGAACTCGGAACAGGTGTGTGTGAGCGGTGCATGAATAGAACTTGAAGTCCATAATGGTGGATTTGTAGTGCATTATCTGCCAGGAATAAACCGCTAGTGATTGTGACATATATTGTAATTACTTTACCTATTTTCTAAAGTATGTTTTGTTTAAGGTTTATAAATTAGTCAGTACATAAAGTCTGTATGTTCATAATATATTCTCATATTGAGTCAGAGGAGGAATATAGTTCACACATTTTGGAACACTTTATGATTTTTAAAGCGCTCATTTGCTGATTTTTGTCATTTGAGCTTGACACATGATGACTATTAACTGCTCTTACACAGTATGATTACTCTAAGAAAAGATTGCATAGTTGCATGTTTTATTCGGCACATCACTGCAGTGCATTTTAGAAATTGACAGCGAACAGTCATTTCAGGAGATGATCTGTACACTCTGTATAATGGCCACAAGCAACGGCTTCAACCAACAAGAGCCATTAGTGGTCACCTTAAAAGCATACCATACATTCATACAGTCTAATTGGTCACGAAAAATATATTGATTGCAAAATGATTATGCTGCTTCTTACAGCATGACGGATGGAATGACTAGTGTTATCAGCAGTTGAATGTAAATCTGCTTGTTGCTACATAGTGTGGCAGTTATGAAACGTCAAAACATAGGATTTAGAGGAAATTATATGAAACTTTTCCTTTCATCTGGAAAGAGGAGAAAATCTCCAAAAATGTAGGCTGAAACACATTTTCCCAATGAGTCTCTAGAGAAAATATGCACAGGTGTTTGATGCGCTGGAAATTGATTTCTGGAGTATTTACCTTTTGGAAAGAAAACCCAGGGCTAATGGCTGACATAATTTCCCATTATAACATGTAAACAAATTAGTTTCAAGCCATTTAATTATTCACATTTGTAAAAGTTTACATTACCTGACAAAAGTCTTGTCGCCTGTCCAAGTTTTAGGAACAACAAATAATATCTTGACTTCTAGTTGATCATTTGGTATCAGAAGTGGCGTATATGAAAGGCTACGATCTCTAGATTACGTTTATTTTACCAAAATAAAATATGATCATGCCCTGATTTTTAAGTATTTCATTAGGACAGTAAGGTCTGACTTTGCTTAGACAAAGGTCTTATCACTTAATAGAAATAATGTAGAGTATAGAAGATAAGGTCATGGTGCAGTGGGAAAAGAATTAATAGTGTGTATGACTCCCATGAGCTTGGAGGACTGCATCCATACATCTCTGGAATGACTCAAATAACTTATTATTAAAGTAATCTGGAATGACAAAGAAAGCATTCTAGCAGGACTCACAGAGTTCATCAAGATATTTTGGATTCATCTTCAATGCCTCATCCTTCCTCTTACCCCAGACATGCTCAATAATGTTAATGTCTGGTGACTGGGCTGGCCTCCAGCACCTTGACCTTCTTTGCTTTCAGGAACTTTGATGTGGAGGCTGAAGTATGAGAAGGAGCGCTATCCTGCTGAAGAATGTGCCCTCTCCTGTGGTTTGTAATGTTATGGGAAGCACAAATGTCTTGATACCTCAGGCTGTTGATGTTGCCATCCACTCTGCAGATCTCTCGCACGCCCCCATACTGAATGTAACCCCAAAACATGATTTTTCCTTCACCAAACTTGACTAATTTCTATGAGAATCTTGGGTCCATGCAGGTTCCAACAGGTCTTCTGCAGTATTTGTGTTGATTGAGATGCAGTTCAACAGATGATTCGTTGAAAAAATCTACCTTCTGCAACTTTTCCAAATGATCAACTGGGATCGATGACAAGACTTTTGTCAGGTAGTGTATAAAGTATATAAAACGTTTTGTACCATTTTAAAGTGAAAACACAGGGTCTACAGAGCCTCTACAGAGCCTCAAGTGTGTTGTAACACACTGGTATTATTTTACAGTAGCTTAAGGCTCTAAATGCTCAATATACTGTTTTGTGTAATTTTCCACTAGAGGGTGCATACTCACAACAAACAAAGGCATATTTTGAAGACGGGTTGACTTGTTTCTTCAAAACATTAGCAATAGCATAAGTACATGAGTCAGCAAAATATATAACACTGATATAGGGATTTATGGACATTTTAATGAAAAATCATAGGTACTGCGTCTTTAAACTAGGTATTAGCAACATTATATAAAATAAGTGCTTGTCTATCTGGACTTTAGAATCAAAACCTTTTATTACAGCTAGATCCACACACCGTTACCCCTACAATAGCTTCCCTGTGTGACGACTGACTGCAGTTTCCTTAATATGCGTATATGCTTTGCTAAAAGATTAACTCTCCTTTAATTTGCTTGTGTTCTGTCCTTTTCAGAAGCAAGCAGGCCTGTTTTGATTATCTCTAATTGTATCTCAGATGAAAGTGAAATCACATTGCTCTTCCCCTTGCACACACACTCACACACCCCTCACAGGAAACGCTCCTGTTGGATCACAAGCGTCAAAGGCGGCGCAGAGAGGGCAGACTCCAGTGTGGAGAGAAAGGGAGTCTGAATGAACAGATGGCAACACAGGGGAAAGGATACAGTGCCCTGCTGGTAAACTTTCCCCGGGCGAAGGCTTGGAAAGGGAGGGGGCTCAAATGTTCTGATTTAGCTAATCCTGTGCCCATGGATGGCACTGACTGAACTGAAGAACTCACACTGTCATGCATGTTCTTTGCTGATGGCTAACTACTATTGCAATTTTGTTTTATATAAAAAGCTACTTTTTATTCCAGCTATGGTGCAAGTTTTAGATGTATATATGAGTGATGCATATATTTAACCACCTAACTTAAAATGTATATGTTGCTTTGATTATAGACTACAATGATTTTGCCAGAAGTCTGTGTTCCTGGATCAACATCACAAAATCAAGTCCAAAACTAACTTAACTCTAGAAACTTGTTAGGCTTGATGGTATCAACAGAAGGAAGACAGTTCAGAGTGCCAAAGCCATAACTATTGATTACCTGCACTGTAAGGTATAGGACAGCAGTAAGAGTTGTGAATAAACCTTACTCCCCTGGCCTCAAGAGGTACACTAGTGACTCAAACTAAAGCAGGGATGGGCAAACTTGATGTTTGAGGACTGGTGTCCCTGCAGACTTTTGCTCCAACACTAATGAAACACACCTGAATACACTAATCAGTGTCTTCAAGATTACTAGAAAGCTACAGGCAGGTGTGTTTGATTAAGTTGGAGCAAACTTAAGGCCCCGTTTACACTAATGCGTTTTCATTTTTAAACTGCGTTTTAGATAAAAAACGATCCGCGTCCACACTAGCTTTTCATCTAGCGGTTTTAAACATATCTCCATCCACACTACTCCACCAAAAATGTATATCACGTGACCATTCGCGCACTCTGGGCATGCGCGTTTGAGTATAAACAGGAAGCATGTGTCTCGGCATTTAGTTATTGTTAGTCAACAAACGCTGGTTGAGCGATGAACGCAAGCGATTAGCGAGTGCTCAAACAATAGCTTGCCTCTTGCGAATATATGCAGCTGTCGTAGTAAAAAAAGAGTCAGAATTTAACTGCACAATGGCACCTAAAACGGACAATAGTGCAAACAACGCTCCCATTTCTGTGTCCCTGTTCTTGTTTACAGTGAAGGCTGGTCTGCCGTCTTCCGGTAGCGTTATAGTCATGTGATAGGGGCTTGATGAATAAGGGAAGGATACGCAATGACCCAAAAGCCCCAATCAGGTAGCAAATGTCAGCAGCCACGCCTCAGTTTTCAGATGTCTCCGTTTTCCCCCATCCACATTGAGATGGAGCAGCAGCGTTTTAGAATGAAAACGGCCTCTCCAGCGTTTACAAAACGCTCAGTTTTGGGGCTCGAAAACGCATTAGTGGAAACGGAGCCTAAATCTCACTTGAAAAGGGCCAAGTAAATCCCAGGGGGTTGCATTGGTGACGTGACCTGGATGGGAGTAAGGCCAGCAGGAGCTGTGCAAGTAAACTGTTGTTCCCTGTGCTCAAAAGTCACTGACTGTTGTCATTTGAGTTATTGTTGATGTGCTCACACCCAATCCTGAAACGCAGTTTCAAATGTTGTTTGGAGTGGTGTGAGTAGAATCAGAAGGGTTATATCGATGTAGTGACCCTGATGGGAGTGAGATTTGGGGGAATGAGTCTAACAGTAGTAATCCAGTAAGAACTCTGTGACTCCCTGACCTCATGAGGCACAACAGTAATTGATGCTAGAGGTGGTGGTCTTTACCATTCTTATTAGTGTTCCTGTCTCCCATTATGGACATACTGGTTAAAAAATGTTTGAATGAGGATCTTAAGGGTTACATTGGGGCTGTGACCCAGATGGGAGTGCAGTTTAGTGGGGTGAGTGTAACAGGGGCAAGTAAGTAAGATCTGTGCGAGTGCTTACTGCCCTGACCTTAAGGATTGTCATTGGCTTGGTGGACAACTTGGTGGAACTTCCAATGCACACAAACAAAGCATAAAAAAATAGCATTTAGTAATATTATCACAGTAATTGTCACTCACCACTGAAAGATTCGGGATTCAACCGGCCTCTTTGTGACCATTCTTGGCTTGAATTGCTTAATTGCTATGCCACTTTACTACGTCACACTCGTACTCTGATTCTGTGCTGAATTACTATTTAGAGCGCTCTCTTAAGCTGATGGCTAACACCAATTCTACAGGCTGAACCGAGAGGCAACGTGTGGAACACACCAAACCAAAGCCAAACAGAACCATAGGATTACATTTGTCTCATGACCCAGATGGAAGTGAGGATGAGTTGGATGAGTTTTCAGAGGCAAGCTAGTAAAAGCTGTCCAACTTGACCTCTGTCCCCCTAAGGAGACATCAATAACTGATGCTACAGTCTGTGTGAGTAGGGTGACTCTAATGGGAGTGTGATTTTGGGGGATGAGTTTAGCATAGGTCAAACAGTAAGAACTGTGTGAGTAAACCTTACTCCCTGAGTGGCACAATAGTGGCTGATGCTAGAAGTGGTGGTCTTAAGCTTTTTTATTAGTGCTCCCATCTCCCCTTTTAGAAACACTGGTTAAAATGTGTTACATTAGTGCTGTGACACAGATGGGAGGGTGGTAGGTTGAGTATAACAAAAGCAAGGGACCTGCCTTGACCTAAAGATGCACACTAGTGACAGACATTGGAAGCTGTGTTTTTTACCGTACTTGTTAGTACTCCAACTTGCCATTCTGTAAAAGCCAAATTAAATCCCACATGAAAAAAGGTGAATAGAACCAGGGGGTTACATTGGTACCGTGATCCGAATGGATGTGAGATTCAGCTGGATGAGTTTAACAGAAGCAAACTAGTAGAAGCTGTCCAAGTAACAGTCTTGTTAGTGCTCCCATCTTCCATTCTGGAAATACTGGTTGAAACGTGTTTAAATGGTGTTGGTAGAGGAAATACATTGGTGCTGTGACCAAGATAGGAGTGTGGTTTAGTGGGGTGAGTATAACAGAGGCAATTGACTTGCCCTGACCTTAAGATGCACCCTAGTGACTGACACTAGAACTTGTGTTTTTAGGGTTCTTGTTAGTACCCTCACTTGCAATTCTGGAAAATCCAGATTAAATCCCACTTTATAAAGGGTGAACAAAACCAGAGGGTTACATTGGTGCCATGACCCAAGTGTATGGAGATTTAGTTGGATGAGTTTAACAGAGGCAAGCTAATAGAAACTATCCAAGTTGTCCATTAAGCATTCTTGTTAGTGCTCTCATCTCCCATTTTGGAAATACTGGTTAAAACGTATTTGAATAAGGATCTTATGGTGCTTTCACACTTGGTTCAATTGCCTGAACCATACCCAAGTTTGATTGAATTTGATTTTGGAGGAGACAAGCCGACATTATCACTGTACTTGTCCTAGCTCAGTCCTGCTTGTCAGCAAGGTACAGTACGTGATACACACACACACACACACACACACACACACACACACACACAAATGAATGAACGTTATGAAATGATAGTTTGTTGTACTGTTGACGGTTCACTTCCGTTGGTACAATTGCATTCATACCAGAAGTGAACTGGACCAGAGTTCGTGTGAATCATACCCCAGACCACTTCTTCCAGGCGAACTCAAGTACGTTTCGTAACTGCGCACCTGAATTCAGAAGACACGTTCACACTAGCTAAACGTACTGTACTCCAACCTGGGTTCCTGGGTGCGGACCAAAAGTGCTAATGTGAAAGCACCCTTAGAAACAGAGAGATTACATTGGTGCTGTAACCCAGATGGGATTGTATTTTTAGGGAGGAAAGTGTAACAAGATTGTAAATGCTTCCTGCCCTGACCTTAAGAGGCACAGTAGCGACTACTACTACAGGGTGTGTTTTGAGTTGTCCTTGTCAGTCTTACCATTGTCTATTCTGGACATTGGAGGCTGGTGGGATGAACAATAAAAATGCAGAGATTACATTAGTGCCGTGACCCAGATTGGAGCAAGGTTTGGGAGAACGAATGATACAGAGGCCAGCTAGTTACCACCCTGACCTAACCTGCAACTGACACTAGAGGCTGTGATCTGTATTGTCCATCCTATTCCAGAAATGATCATTCAAATCTCGTTTTGTACAGTTGGAGGGTTATAATGAAAATATCTATCTCTAATTCACACTTCAAAGAGCCTTCCAAAAGAAACTGGTTCAATAATGTACAACAATAATGTGCACACAAATGGAATATAAAAACATCTGCTATCAAAAAAGTGTGCCACCATAACAATGCATTTGTTATTAACAGGACTATCTGACGGTAAGCCAACAAACCTTGACCCCATTTTGGTGTGCTCTTTTATCAGAGATCTAAGATGTAAGTAAATAAATAATTGCACACACACACACTGTCCCCTAGAGACACAGGTTAATTCCCATGACTCAGTTTGTGCCACATCTCATTTAGCAGCTCAAGGATTGGATTCATAATCTATGAATGGTATTTGGAATAAATAAACATAAATGTATTATTCACAAAATAACTTTATTGTTCTGTCTAACACAATTATTTCATGGTCTTTTTCAGGAAGAAAAGAAAAAACTGCTCAGAAAACCATCACACACACATTGGCTCAGGCTTTTTAAACGTATCTTCAAAGGTAATGTTACAGTATATGTACAAAACCAGGCATCTCAAGGCACAATACCAAATGTACAGACATTACATTGCAAAGCTTTGACAGATTCAGCTTCTCTCTGCCTTCTGTCCTCATTGAAAATATACAGACTAGTATTTTTGAGAGACTGCGTTTGATTTGACAAAGTAAACCAGAATGTGATGTTGCACTGTACATGTCTACCTGGGAGTACAGCTCACAGTACTAGCACAAAGTAAAAGCTGTGTACAAACACACCAGCACGTTTCACTGTCTTCAGCAAAAAAGCACACCTCCCACATACTGCTGGCTTTGTCTCCGCAAGAACAGTCTTTTCTGCCATATTTTAGAAAGAAAAAAAACACACAAATCGTATCTCACCATATGAGCAAAGCACAAAGGGTTTCAGTATTCAATACGAGCCAGCATTTTAGCATATGCCACCTTAAACCAACTTAAATCTCCTGCACAATTCTTTACCTTCCTTTCAAGGACAGACACAAATTGACATTGACATCAAAACACATGTGAAAATGCTAATTTATATGATATCAAATCCAAATGAACTATTTTTGACATCCACACATTGACTACCAAAATAAGGACAAAGTATTATGATACTTTATGACACTGGTCACTTTATTAGGTACCCCTTACTAGTACCAATTTGGACCCCTTTTTGCCTTCTGAACTGCCTTAATCCTTTGTGGCATAGATTCAGCAAGGTACTGGAACTATTCCTCTGAGATTTTGGTCCATATTGACATGATAGCATCAAGCAGTTGCTGCTGAATCCACGATGCAAATTCCTCGTTCTACCACATCCCAAAGGTGCTCTTTTGGATTGAGCTCTGGTGACTGTGGAGGCTATTTGAGTGCAGTGAACTCATTGTCATGTTCAAGAAACCAGTCTGAGGTGATTTGCGCTTTATGACATGGCGCATTATCCTGCTGGAAGTAGCCATCGAAAAGATGGGTACACTGTGGTCATAAAGGGATGGACATGGTCAGCAACAATACCCAGTTGGCTGTGTCGTTGACACTATTCTTAATTGGTACTAATGGGCCCAAAGTGTGCCAAGAAAATATCCCCCACACCATTACACCACCACTACCAGCCTGAACCGTTGATACAAGGCAGGATGGATTCATGCTTTCATGTTGTTGACGCCAAATTCTGACCCTGAAATCGAGACTCATCAGACCAGGCAATGTTTTTCCAATCATCTATTGTCCAATTTTGGTGAGCCTGTGCGAATTGTAGCCTCAGTTTCCTGTTCTTAGCTGACAGGATTGGCAACCGGTGTGGACTTCTGCTGCTGTAGCCCATCCGCCTCAAGGTTGGACGTGTTGTGTGTTCAGAGCTCTTTTGCATACCTAGGTTGTAACAATTGGTTATTTGAGTTACTGTTGCCTTTCTATCAGCTCAAACCAGCCATTCTCCTCTGACCTCTGGCATCAACAAGGCATTTGTGCCTACAGAACGGGCGCTCATTGAATATTTTCTCTTTTTCAAAACATTCTCTGTAAACCCTAGAGATGCTTGTGCGTGAAAATCCCAGTAGATCAGCAGTTTCTGAAATACTTAGACCAGCCTGTTCTGATGCTCGGTTTGAACTGCAGCAGATTGTCTTGATCATGTCTACATGTTTAAGTGCATTGGGTTTTAAAAATTGCGTTAACGAGCAGTTGGACAGGTGTACCTAACAAAGTGGCAGGTGAGTGTATAAAAAAAGTCTCCAAATTACAAACTTAAACTGGATATTGTATCTCTGCAATTCATGTAAAAGCGACATCATATTGACATCTAACGTGATGTTCACTCTAAAAATGATGTTAGCTGTTTGTTTAAACTACCTATTTAAAATTAAACAACACAATTGTCCATTTTTTTGGGACAACTCAATTGTTTTGTTTAACCCACTTAAATTTGTAAAAACTTATAATATAACTTAATTGCTTAGTGTTTCATCACAAACTGATTGTGTGAAACCCAGCATTTTTTTTACAGTGTTGGCATTAAAAAAACGGTTAAAAAAATCTATCCAGTAATACTTTTTTGAAGTTTTTTTATGTCAATTTTATGTTGTTTTAACATCAAGGTAGTTTACACGTATTGTAGTGGTGATGTGAGGGTTGTCTCATAACCCTGCGGGTAACCCACAGATCATTAAGAAATTGTCACTTTATTTGCAGGGCGAGTTGGGGCGGGTCATTAAAAACAAAATAAAAACGTCCATGTATGTTGCGTGCAATTCACTATTACTATTTCAGAATATCTATTTGCATATTTTATTAAGTTCTTTAAGAAGGTTACAAGGCGAAGGCCTAGTACACAGCAAAGTAACTTTTGTGACATCTCCAAACCTCCAGCATCACGTAATGCGTCACAAATGCGTCTAGTAGCTTCCACTGCCAGCCACAAAAACTGAGAAATAAAAGTGAAGATGGAAGACGAGGGGTCAGGAATTTACATCATTAATAGAAAAAAGTTCAGGCTGCTAAATGTAATGTTTAAAAACGGTTTTCGGAAATAGTTTTGCAGAGAGCAGCAGTGTCAGCTTTGTGAAGTGCAACTCTTGTAAAAAAAAAATATACAAACGCGAGAGACACAAAACGGGCACTTCCAGCATTGTGGTTGCCAGTTTACAAGGTGATGTTTCCAAGCAGCTTCAGGTGTACAAAAAGGCTTTTTTTCATTTGCATTACACTGCCTATATGTTTATTTAATGTTGGTGGGTGCGAGGCAGAGCGGGCAGCAAAAATAGACACAGTAGTGTGTAAAATTATTTCAGCTGGTTGGAAAAAAGTCAGACCCGCGCATTGTAGAGCATACATCAGTCGATTTGCAAATTTTAGGCGTGTTTATGATGGCATTTTGACATCAAGGTGCTTGCTGGGTAGTATCCTTAATGTTGCTATCAGAAAAAAAACCTATGTATACTGTAGACTGTAAAAAATGTTGGGTTCCACACAATTCCTTCATGTTGTTCCAACACAAATCAAGTTAACTCAATCATTTTTACAAATTTAAGTGGATTGAACATAAAACATTTAAGTTGTACCCAAAAAACCTAAAAACTGTGTTGTTTCAACTCATTTTAAGTGAAGTTTATTTCTAAACTAATTTGGAGAGGATCAAGTCCTTATGATTGACCACGGCTAGACCCGCATTAGCTAACATATGATTCTCCAATCAGACAATTAGTCACTATAAATAACCATAGTCTTCATAACACAGTCATCTTTGTCTTGAAAAATCCCCCCTTTCTCCTCTATTCCTCCCCCTTTTTTCCTAAATTTCAGTGGCATGGCGGCCCAGTGGTTAGCACTCACAGCAAGAACGTCACTGGTTCTAATCCTTACTAGGCCAGTCAATGTTTCTGTGCAGAGTTTACATGTTCTCCCAGTGCTCGAGTAGGTTTTCCCTGCAGTTCCCCGGTTTCCTCCTACCGTCCAAAGACATAAGTAAATTGACTGAACAAAATTGGCACCATAGTCAAGCTTCTTAGCCAATGATTTTTCCCTCATAAAGAAATTCGTCATTAGCCACAAATAAGCGGGGGAGTTCTCGAGATCTACCTAAGCTCAATCTCTCCTCTTGCCCTGCGAACAGGAGGGAGCCCAGGGCTCGAGGATCTTTTGAGCTCAAGGCTCTCTACCAGGCCAGCATGCCAAACAAAAGCTCATAATCAATTATCAGCTAAGTGTGAACTCTTGAAATTAGTTTAAACAAGCAACAAACGTATTTTTTGAGTGTACTTGAAGCTCATAGAAGCTCTCACTATAAAATAAATGAATATAATCCTGCGTTTTAGGAATAATGATTATAATAAGCAGATTCACAATAATGGCAGTGCAGGAACGAACTAGAATTCAGAGGTAAAACCTTAAAAAGGAATTGAAGTCCTCTGTTCTCCACTGTCAAATTTAATGACAGCATTTCTCAGGTAGAAAACAACCCTTCTTCTACTTGTTCTTCACTCGCAGAGAGAGAGAGACGTCATTTTAGGCAGGAGCGACTGAGAACAGCTCGATTTCCTCAAAGCATAACAGAAGAGGCGGTTCAGCATGAAGTAATCAAGCAAAAGCCGCACAGAGCTATTGAAGAAAGTGCCTCAAAAGTTGAGCAATGTTTTTGGTTAAGTGATCCACTCTCACCTTTAACATCTTTTTCTGCTGGGTATTTTCAGTCTACACAATGCCTGAAGTGGCGTTCAAATGCCAGCGCCTGACACCCTCTCCGCTGAGGAATTTCTCTCAGAGACAGGCTAATGAAATACTAGCGTGAGGTCCTCAAAAGCAGGCAGACACATAAACAACTGGAAGAAGAGTGCCATGTGAGAGTTGCTGCCTAGCTAGTGTAAATCCCATATTTTCTAAGATGCCATTTGCACAAATAATTCATTTTAATTCCCACCAAATAGCTCCACATTATTTGGGTGGGTTCAAACTGCATAGCCATTGTATATATGACTGTTGAGAAAAACTACAGAATTAGCTGTGTGTTTTTTTGGCATATCTAGAAAAGTAAAGCCTAGATCAGATACGCCGTCGGCCGGAAGTGCGATATGCACATTAATTTAGCAGCATTTTTTTATGACACTCTATAACAATAATTCATATTTTATGTTTAGAGTTGGAGTGGGGGTAGGCGTTAAAAAATACAAAAAATACAATTTATTGGGTAATTTAATAGATAGCATAAATAATACTAGGTACAACTACTGTTGTTACAGTACTGTGATGGTTGGGTTTAGGGTTGAGGTGGGGGTAGACATTAATAAAATACAATAAATGGGAAATTGACTAAATAATATACATAATTGTTGTTAACTTCCGGCCACATCCATATCCGATCTAGCAACAACCATCTAGCAGGTGTGTCCATCATCTCATATTCTGACTCTATGTAATAGATACACATTGGAATATAGAGCAGAGATGCCCAAACTAGGGCCTGCGGGCCAAAGTTGGCCCATAGTAACCTTTGATTTAGCCCATCTGAGAAGGGTGATGAGAATAATGGGCATGATTTCAATATTGTTTATTTTAATGCAATGCAACCGTTTGGTTGTTTGTTTGTTTGTTTATGTTTTTATTGCAATAAATTATCATTTAAAAAGTGATACGGCATTAGTTATGATTTAAAGTAATGTTTTCTATTTATTTTGAAATATTCAGAAAAAAATAGGAAATTACCTATGGCAACTTTAATGTAATATTGTTTGGTATATTTACCTTCGGCCCACGGCTCTCAATGATATTTGGTTTTTGGCTCTGGTTAACACTGTTGCCTCACAGCAAGAGCGTTACTGGTTCTAGTCCTTACCAAGCCAGCCAACATTTCTGTGTGGAGTTTACACATTCTCCCTGTGCTCATGTGGGTTTCTCCCGGGTTCCCAAGTTTCCTCCCACCGTCCAAAAACATGCAACTTAAGTTAATTGACTAATCCATATCGGCTCCATAGACATGCACCTGGTAAGTAATTATCTCCTAAGAGCAATCACTATCTGTTCATTAGCTACTACAGCAGGGGAGTTCTCGAGATCTACTGAAGCTCAAACTCCCCTCTCGCCTTGCAAACAGAAGGGAGCCCCGGGCTCGAGGATCTTATGAGCTCAGGGCTCTCTCCTGGGACAGCATGCCAGACAAGCTTTATAATCAATCATCAGCTAAGTGTGAACTCTTGAAATGGATATGATCAATAGATGAATAGTAGTCAGTCCAATTCAAGGCAGCAGCTTCTTTTTTGGTCATCTCCTTTTGTCCTGTTACTGTAGGTTAATTTATAAAAAAAAAGACCCAAATACTCTGCAGTTGTAAAAAAATATCTGAAGAATTTAGGATTATTATATATTTATATTATTATATATTCTATATTAAATTTTCTATATATAATGTTTCATTATTATTTTTTTTATAAAATGCTGCAGAAAAATAAAAGAATAATAGTATAAGCAAAATAAGTTTAAGAAAAAATGTCAGATGTGGGCCTTTAAAACATTTTCGGAGAAGGTGGTGGGCCCCGAAGTGAAAAAAGATGAGAACCCCTGGTGTAGAGTATTTACTTCAGGGTGTCCTAATAATGTATATTGCAATCAATGTGTAATACAATACATTTTGTAGTACACCAACGTACTACACACGTCATTATATGAACATCCTTTACTCATTTTTCACTAGTTACTATCGAACACAAAAGAACATATTCTGAAGACAGCTTAAAATCTGTAACCATTGACTTCCAAAGTATTTGTTTTTCCTACTATGGAAGTCAATGGTAACTGGTTTACAGATTTCTTCTAAATATGTTCTTTTAGGTTTAGCAGAAAACAAAACACTCATAAAGGGTTGAAACTACTTTAGGAACAGTAAATAGTGAGAAAATTTATTTATTTGGGTGAATTATCCACTTTAATGTTACAATCAACTCAAAAATTATGGTCCACACAACTTATCTTATTCAAGACCTTATGGCTCGGTTCGTTTGGTCCAGACCAAAGGCAACAAAGTATACATTGTAGAATGTGTCTGTGGTTTTGATTTCTTTCACACCACAAAAACTACTCAAAACTAACCAAAATGGAGTCATGTAACAACATCCACATCAATGGTTGGCCAAACATGTCCCTGAACATACAGTATTTCCAGCCTGATCTCACAAGGAAACAACTATTTTACATTTTGTCAGTTTAGTGGCTAATTCATACAAATTTGTACAATCTTACGAAAATGTATGAATTTTATAAGGAAGCGTAACCAAAACCAAACCCCACCCTTAAACCCAACCATCATTGGGGGATGAGTAAATAATACTAAACTATATGAATGAAATCGTACGAATTCATATGAATTAACACTAAGTGTTATGAATTGTCGTGAGATATCGTTGGTATCGAGACCCAACATTTTAATACATTGCAAATAGCGAAGGAGCATAGCAAGTCACTTTAGAAATATGTTCATGAGACACCATGGAGCTCGAGCACTGACTACGGCAGCGGGATTAGTCCAAAAATGTGCAGTACATTTAGCCTTTGAGATCTGTTTGAGTTTGGATCAAATTCTCACAAGTGTCTGTTTAAAAAAGTACATCTTTAAGTAGATCTTAGTATGCTTGTTTGGCCAGCTATTGGTCCACACTTAAGTGAGATTACTGCATTGCCCAAACAAACCATACCAAATAGGAAAACAAACAGCAATTCAACCGAACTAAAAGAGACAGATGTGAAAGCACCCTCCCGGCAGGCACACAACATCACAAGACGTTAATATTAGGTTCGATTTAGGTCATGAAGTCAGGTGACCAACATTCAATGTCTAGTCAGCGTCTAAGGACAACATTATTTTGACATCCAATAACAATGTCGAATTGCGTTGATATTTGGTTGATTTTAGGTTGTGTTGGAAAGTGACCAAATTCCAACGTCTGATAGATGTCATAGTGGTAACGTCCACACAACGTCAAGGTGTAACATTACATCATGTTGATATTTGGTTGCCTTTAGGTTGATTTGAGGTTGGACGTTGGACATTGATGTCGGCCTGACCTTGGCTTCCGACGTCAACCCGATTTTCATTTACAAACAACGTGGGGTATGTTGAGGTACATCGTCAATATGACGTCATGTTGACATTCTGTGCCTGTCCTGTGACAGAAAAATGTATGGATGGTAACCTACCCACATAGCTAAATTTGTCTGGCCCAGCTCAGGCCCACACAATCAGCTTTTGCTTGGCCCACATGCCGCAGTAAATTACAAAACATGACTGGACCAAGCCTCAGCCAATTTAATAACCTATAACTGAGCCTGAACTGGATTAAAGTAAAGGCAGTAGAAGATGCAAACAGGAAGATGGAAATGACTTTGTCCATTAAAATATATCTTTACAATTTTTTTTCTTTACAAAATAATTGAAATGTAATCTGGGCCAAATCAAAGACTATAGAATACACAAGACGAGTCACTCATATAGTTTTGAATGGGGAAACATGTAACTGTTATTATGGCCAAGGAAGCCCCACCTACTAGTAAAGGAGCTAATCAGTTTGGTGGTCAATAAACACACTGAAATCTCAGTGAATACTTGCTTCACAGAGATACGAAACATATCCACATAAAGATGGAAATCTGTGATGTTAAATAAATAATGAAGAAACTTCTTTAATAAAGAAGTTTTTTGGTTTTGTAATCTGTATGAAACGAACGCGAGGTATAGTCTGTCCTGTTAAACGCACATTACTTGACAGCAGCAACTACTCAAACACCCACAACACAACAAAGAGTAAACAAAGAGTCGCTGTCATTTCTGGAGAAGATTCACTATCAAGACGGATTACTTCAGAAGAGCAGCGCGATCTGACGAAGGATTATCCAGAAGATGATAATTGGCCATGAATGAGGATAGTGTCGTGATCTTGTTCCTATCGACTGCGTTTTGTTTGATTTGGACGTTTAGAAACAACTTATGAGACAGATGTTGTTTAATTTTATTGGTGATTCCAAATATGTAATGTAATTGTAAGCTTGGCAAACAAAAATTTTTTTTTGTTTCAAAGAAATTTCAAAAAATTTCAGTTGAAATTTGAAATTTGAAAATTTGAAATTTCAAAAAAAATTTTTTTTGTTTCCTCATTCAGACGGAATGTCCGAGCATACTGCCCGAGAGGTGTTTCAAAGATGGCCACAGAGTGAAATGACTTGGCTTAAAGGGACTTTAACGGCCAAATACTACATTTGACATCTGGATCATGTCATGTGTGCCGCCTTAAAGATGGTGCCACCTCTGCCTAACCCGGGCCATTTTTGGTTTAGATGCTGTTTGCCAGTATTGGATGAATACCTGCTATGGCAGCTTTATGCAGCAAATTCTGGCCCAGAATTCTTTGCTACCTTTGCAACACTGAAGTGCATTTCAAAGAATGCTTGCTTGCTTGCTTGCTATAAACAAATGGCCCATTTCCACTGATACACGGTACGGTACGGTTCGGTTCGGTACGCTTTTATGGCCGTTTCCACTGTCAAAAGCGTACCGAACTGAACCGTACCGTACCACTTTTTCGGCACCCTTTCGAAAGGGTACCAAAGGCGAGAAAGGGTACCAAAAAATGGAGCTACACGCGCAGCTGAACGCTGATTGGTTTACAGAGATACGTCACGATCTCGTGGAGCTAGCCAGAATCAAAACAATGGAGCCGCCATGTTTTTAAATACACAGCCGAGACAATTATATGCATATAATAACGATCCATGGATGACCCGGGCTCAAAACAAACCTTGTCGTTGTCTTGATGAACAACCACAAAGCCAAGAATCTGCCGTGTCCTGTTGTTGTTTTACGAGGCCGTCTAAAAGTCTTAAAGTGCGAGCGGTTTTCGCTTTCTCCAGGGAGCTCGCGATCGCGTCTAGATTTGATATAACAAACTTCTTGAGCTGATGATAATAACGTGTGTGATTAATGAAGTGTCTTCAACATCTGATCCATTCAGAAAGAAAAGGACAAACGCTAGAGTAAAGCGTGGAAAAAAGGAGAAGCCCAACAAAACACAGGAGCAAATAGTTTTAGCAACCTGAACAATCTGCCATGAACAATCTGCCATGAACAAATCATGAACAAACTGCCATGTTTATCATCACCTTTTGCACTATTATGAATGATGGAATTACTCTCTAACAGAGGCTACATGTGCTGGTGAAGATTAAAGACACAGATGAGAGGTTAGCTGACTGTGGGCTGTTGACTGTGAGCTACTGTATATGTTGTTGTTATAGAACTCAAATAAGGACTTAATGTATGCTGTGTGTCGTTTATCTGTAATTGGTAACATATCGGAGACTCTAAGGGTCTGTATGTGTTTATATATGTTGCATTTATTTATTTATTTTATATAATTGCAGACGTTACAGTAGGTCATTAATCTGCAGTTATAATTAAATCATGTTCATAGAAATGTTAGTAATAAACATTTATAAACAAGTATTAATGTTTAAAGCATCTGTTTTGTTAGAAGAGCTTCTCATATAATGTGAATGACCTGTACAGCTTTACTGTAGACATTTATTCGAGCGAGAATGACGTCGACTGAAACTCTCTGTAGTACACCACGCCCACCAAAAGGGTACCCATTGTAGTGGAAACGCAAGATAAAGGTGACCCGTACCGACCCGAACCGTACCGTACTGTACCACTCAGTGGAAACGAGCCAAAAGTTACTTAATTTATCTTAGAAGAAGCAGCCTAAACACTGGCAAGCTGATAAAAAGTGCCAACTTTGACCCTAGAAATTACTCGGATGTATAAGTCAATTGGGGTTATTGCTACACAGAAAAAGCTATTGCCATTTATGAGCGCAACAGGCATCAGGCAGTCTGTGGGCGAACTGTAGGAACGCTAAAGCTGAGACCGGTCCCCTTGAGAGATGTTTAGATGAAAGTTAAGGCGTCACAGTTTGCTATTGAACTTCACAGTCAAATTCAGTGCCCGTGGCCAAATAATTGTTAGTAAAAAAGATGCTGTCACCATAGCTTATAGATCAAACCTAGCATTCTCCTTATGACAAACACTTTCTCCACAGAAATGTTAGCTACTGTAATACCATCTACAAGCTTGCATTGTTTCTATTAATATCCTCACAGAATACTGCGTATGTTGGTAAAAAGACTGGCGTTAGCCAAGTTTGACTTTAGACCTCACAAAACCAAAGGTCTTTGGGTCTCCTCTACATTGGGGTTCTATATCAGTGTTTCTCAACCATGTTCCTGGAGGACCACCAGCTCTGCACATTATCCTTGTCTTCTTAACCAAAGACACCTAATTTGGATCATCAGCTCATTAGCAGAGACTGAAAGACTTGTAATGGGTGTGACATACAAAGGAGACATAGGGAGACATACAAAACATGCAGTGTCGGTGGTCCTCCAGAAATGTTTTTTCGTCACTATTTCAGACAAAAAAAAGCTGACAAAGGATTTGAAATGAACACATGAAAGTATGAAACTACAAGAATGCCACATGTGCCGCCACTATGCTGTATTAGTTCTTTGTACAGCAAAACAACAAGTTTTAGATGTTAAAGTTTTATTCTTTAGCAAACCCCGATGGGAACACACAGCCAGCAGCAGAGTGTGTTTGAAAAGCTGTCAGTGATGGAAGCATAATCGGAGAAACCGACCATAAGCAGCTTCCTTTTTTTTTTTTCCCCGACTGGAGTCACGCCATGACCACAGTGTGCAGATGCAGCTGACAGGAAGTTGGCAAGGGCCACAGGTACACACTCAGGAATCTTGAGGGACCGTGACAGTAGGATATGAAGCCTTGGGTATGTGCTGACAAGATGAAGAGTGCTCCAAACTTCAGGATGTCAGAGCACTTCTATTTTGGATTGGTTTTCCTTGAATGCAATGATGATTTCGTATTCCGTGAGCTACGGTTCGTAGTGTAGCCTATTTGAGCATCAAAGGTACTACCTTGAAACACGAAACAGTAACACTCTTTTTAAACGATTACTGTTTTCATTGTCTAGCTTGGGGATAGTTAAAGAAAAAATAGGAATTCACCCACCATTTAGGTGGTTCTATACCTGAAGTTTTCTTTTTCTGTTGAACACAAAAGACAGTAATTTGAAAAAGCTTTAAAACCTGTAAACATTGACTTCCATAATAGGAAAAACAAATACCATGGAAGTCAATGGTTACAGGTACTGTAGCCTACCGCAAAACACTAAACAGTATCACTATTTTAGTAGGAAACATAGTAGTAAAAACAAAACACAAGATGATATTTTGAAAAAAATTTGAAACCTGTAACCATTGACTTCTACAGTAGGTAAAACAAATACTATCGAAGTAAATGGTTACAGATACTGTAGCCTACCGTAAAACACAAAAAAAAAATTGATAAATCAGTTACTAAGCCAAAGGAAAATGAATGAATGAATGAATGAATGAATGAATGTTTAACAATTTTTGTAACATATTTTCAACAGAAATTTCTAATAATTCATTTAGTCTTTGTCAGGATGACTTGTCATTGGACAACAGTGAAACATTAAAAAATCATTAAGGGGGCTAATAATATGGATATAATATTGATTGATTAATTAATTAATTAATTATTATACATAATATATGTTTATATATGTATACTATTTATGTTTAAAAAAAAAAATATATATATATATATAATATAAAAAATATAATCAGCTAAAAAAATCAGTCTTTCTCAAGAAGAAAATAATATATACAATAAAATGTAATTTCTCTATTGGTAAATATTTGAAAAATATTCACAGGAGAGCCAATATTTTTGTCTTAAATCATATATTTAATTACATTTATGCTTATGATTTTTTTTATCTGCAAATCCAGCTCATCTATAAAACTTATTTTCAAAAAGCTGCAAATAAACCAATTATTTTACGTCTCCGAAACAGATTTTTGCTTGGCTTGCTGACGTTTGAGTTTTTCATATTCCTAAGGTGATGTAATCAGAATGATATTGCAGCATTCTTTAAAAACTCACTTTTTTGGACAAAAGCTGCACATCTCATTTCTCATCTCATCCTCTAACCAGTTATCAAAATATTTCCACATATAAAACCACTCTTTTGTTCAGTAAGTAACTTTGGGAGCTGGAAGACGATTACATAATCACAAACAAGCAATCTGCTCTACTACTGTAAATAATGCGAGTCAACCTAGAAATGTGGTTTGCTTGGCTTTATACAAGACAAAATAGTGTTAAACAAAACTGAATCAAGACATTTAGGGACACAGAAGATAAAAATAGCTGCTTAAAGAGTCATTTCACCCTAAAAAGGAAAATTCTGTCATCATTTACTCACCCCATACTTGTTACAAACCTTCCTTCTGTTAAACACAAAAGATGATATTACGAAAAATGTTAACCATTGACTTTCAAATAAAAATCAATAGTTTCAGATTGTCCAGCTTTCTTTAAAATATCTTTGTTTGTGTTCAACAGAATAAATAAACTCATAAAGGAACCACTTGAGGGTGAGTAAACTGTGAGTATATTAGAATTTTTGGGATGAACTGATGCTTTATATCCACAAATATACACTCAAAAATGTTTTTTTGCAGCTTTTTCAAACTCAATCATGATACATTAAGTGATTTGTGTTGGGTCAACATGAAAAAAAAAGTTAACATTCGTTTTTACAAATTTTAGTGAATTGAACATAAATATAATAAGTTTTCCTCAAAAAGCTCAAAGATTTTGTAGATTTTTTAAATGCATATAATAATAATAATGATAATAATAATAACAATAATAATAATAATAATAATAATAATAACAAACTTAATAAGAATAAAAAAAGAAAAAAGAAGATTACAAAATCACAAACAAGCAATCTGCTCTGGCACTGTAAATAATGCGAGTCACCTAGAAATGTGGTTTGCTTGGCTTTATACAAGACAAAAATAGTATTAAACAAAACTGAATCAAGACATTTTAGGGACAAATGGCAGTAAATTTTTATATTTATAAAGTGCATATATTTTCATTTTTGGGATAAACTGTCACTTTTATACCCACAAATTGAACAACCCACAATTTAACTGTTTTATGTTCAATCCACTTAAATTTGTGAAAACAATTACATTAACTTGATCGATTTGTGTTGGGACAACATGAAGGAATTAAGTTAACATATTAATTTTCACAAATTTAAGTGGATTAAACATAAAACATTTAAGTTGTCCCCAAAATAACTCAAGAATTGTGTTGATTCAGCTCATTTTAAGTGAAGTTTTTTATAAACTAATTTCGAGAGGATCACGTGATTATGATTGAACACGGCTGGTCATGCATTAACCATGTATGACCAACCAATCAGACGATTTCTAACCCACTATAAAGAGCCAGAGTTTCTTACTACAGTCATCTTCGTTTGAAGAATCCCCCTTCCACCCCTACTCCTCCTCTTTTCCTTTCATAGGGCGACACGGTGGCTCAGTGACTAGTACTGCGGCCTCACAGCAAGAACGTCACCAGTTCAAGTCCTTTAACAGACTGGCTGTCGTTTCTGTGTGAAGTTAGCATGTTCTTCCCGTGCTTGCGTGGGTTTCCTCCGGGTTCTCCGTTTTCCTCCCACGTTCCAAAAACATGCACTACAAGTTAATTAAACAATCTAAATTTAGCACTAGTCAAACTTTTATACATCAGCATATCTCTCCGTAGCAATTATTTTCTTCATCAACTCTTACAAAAAGGGGGGAGTTCTCGAGATCTACCCGAGCTCAAAGCTCCCCTCTCGCCCTGCAAATGGGAGGGAGCCCAGGGCTCAAGGACCTTTTGAGCTCAGGGCTCTCTCCCGGGACAGCATGCCAAACTTGCTTATAATCAATCATCAGCTAAGTGTGAACTCTTGAAATAAGTAGCTTAAACAAACATAACTTGTTTCAGTGTATATAAAATAATAAAAAACAGAATCCTTTGGTAATGAAATACTGCAAATAAAATGACACACTCCACATTATGTGTATATTAACACAAACTTAATAGTAGATAAATTGGAAATCTACATTGAAGACCACGCTGAAACAGATGATTCATTGGATTTACTCAATTTTTTTAAAGGTGAATGTTCACAAACAATTTATATAAGCCTAATATAAACAAACAAATTAAGTTGAACTACTAAATTTGAGTTGTTTGTTTAAGTTCAGCTTATATAAATTGTTTACGACCACTTACCTATAAACAATATAGTAAATCCAACTGAATCATATTTTTCATTGCATTATAGATCCCCCAAGAGAACTCCTACTTAAAAACACACCATTTTAAAATTTCTCCACCTTCTTCACAACAAATAGCTCACAAAAACCCCCAAATAAAAACCACAAAAAGCTTACCTTTCTCAGGACTAAGACTCCTAATATTGCTAAAATCCTCCATAATTCAAACTGAGGAGTCTCCATGTGCTAACAATAGGTGGCAAGATGCGCGCCGCTCTTCAGGAGAACAATCCCACGAGCTGGTTCTCCAAATGAGAACGGTTGAATTCTAAGATTCTTGTATTTCATATCTGAAGATGTGGATCCAAATCACCTGCTCTAGTCTCTCTGCTTTGATTGTTCCCTTTGCTTCTCCCTCCCTTTCCTTCCTTTATCTCCCTCCGTCTCCTCCTCCTTCTCTTTTCCCAACACACGCTGATGATGCTGGGAGTACGAGAGGAGAGCCAGAGCCACGTGTGCGGCCGGCTCAGTAGTGTTTTTAACACCTTCAAAAAAAAAAAACTGCTGGGATATAATAGAGTAATTTAAGACAGGAGACAAAAAGGAGGAGCGGTGAACTTAAACGGGAAGAGAGGAAAGACAAAGAGAGACAGAGTGGCGTGAGGTGATGGGGATTTGCAGAAGTGTCTCTGTCTCCGTATCTCATGTTTTATTCAGCGGCGCTCTGCTCTGCTCAGGGAGAGTGAATGGGTGCGTCTGCTCAAGGAAAAAAAAAGAAGGCTGAGGAAATACTGAGGTGGAGGAAACCAGGGAATTTTGGGAACATTGTGTGATTATTATTTTTTTAGCTTGTATAGGCTATTATTTGTTTCTGTGCATCACAAACAAGTGGAACTTTTAAAGATTATTTTGGTCACACTGCAAAAAATGTGTTTCTTACTTAGATTTTTTGGTCTTGTTTTTTGTCCAAACATTTAAAAATTCCTAAATCAAGAAGCCTTTTCTTGTCAAGCAAAAAATGCAGAAATAAAATGCCAAAATTAAGGGAGTTGTTCCTTAAAGCAAGCTAAATAATCTGCCAATGGGGTCAGCAAAACAATCGTATTTTGCAGATTATTTAGCTTGTTTTAAGGAAAAGCTCAGTTAATTTGATTTATTATTTCTTTAAAACAAGGCAATGTTTTTGCATGTCTAGAAAATGCTTCTTTGTTTAAGATTTTTATGATATTTGGACTAGAAACAAAACAAAAGGGGGCTGTTTATGAGACTATCATGAAAACCTTTTTAATATGAATGAAAGTTTATGCATGCATTTATGACAAATGTTATAAAAGGGATAGTTCACGCAAAAAATACAATTCTGTCATAATTTATTCATTTGTACAGCACACAGTGCGCTTGGGAATTTTACAGTATTACTGGCAATTTTTTACAGTATTATTGGCCATTTTTACAGTAATACTGGCAATTTTTACAATCACACTGTAAATTAATAATTACAACTGTGCTGTAGTTTTACAGCACAATTGTAGTTATTGATGTACAGAGTTCATGTAAATTTTACAGTATTACTGGCAATTTTGTAAATTAACAATCACTGTTGTAGTTTAAAAATTTGCACTTATTAAATTTACGCTTAAATGTTCTGCTTAAATTTTTCGCTTGGAAATTTTACTATACTGCTTCCAATTTTTACAGTATTA
>CAIGQZ010032926.1:2065720-2079860 GCA_903798205.1 Danio tinwini | reverse complement strand
TGTGTGTGTGTGTGTGTGTGTGTGTGTGTGTGTGTGTGTGTGTGTGTCAGAATTTGACAGACTGTCAAGAAATGAGAAAAAAGCTTCAAAAATGTATTGAGTTTGCGTTCATGGCAGAAAAAATGCACTGCATGTTTGAAATGACAAGGTGAGTTATCTTTTTTGGCATGAAAAACAACTGCATAAAAGCACAGGGAAACAACAAAAATGATAAAAGCACCTAAAGACTGAGCTCTTTAATGCACATCACGGACGTTTTCTTCTTAACGGCATGACAATGACACTCAGTCTGTTGCTTAAGGACTTTAAGAGTTGATAATGTTTTTTTTTTTTTGTCTGCTTAACATGGGCTTGAAGAATCATATAAAAGCTTTGCAGACAATAGGGAAAAACTCCACTTATGATGCAATGATGCGAGATACACAAGGCACCGTGAAAAATAAAAATCACTCACAGAGTTTTGCATAATCCATCACATTTGATCGAAAAATACAATAAAGCTGCCAGTTGTTTGTCTCCCTCAATGAAAATGGAGACAAACTGACTTTTAATGCAATTCCGTGTCACTCTTAAAGTGGTTTTGAACATTCATCTTTTCGGAGAGAAGACGTTTATTGCATTGGATGTCATTAGCATTTGTTTAAATGTCAGAAATGTCTTAAATGTAGATCGAAAATGAGATCTGTGTTTAAACAGAACTGTTATTGCAGCCATGTTTTCTGCATCCTAAATTAACACTTACCTGAAGCCTATTCTAAAGTGAGGACGTTTTATGTTTTGTAAATCCCTTATAAATGATAATTAAAGTCAAGGTAAAAAAAAAATTGTATCCAAAAATAAAATGATTACAGTTTAAACATTGCTAGATAACGCTGAAATGTTATATCATATTGTTAAATTATAATGTTGTTGTCATTTGATCAAATGCTATGTTGTATTCTGACACTCCTGCTATTCAGCAATGTTTAAACTGTACAGTCATTTTATTTTTTGGATACAATTTTAATTCTATTTTTTAGATATGATGCCAAATTATTTTTTTCTTTTGATTTTTTTGTTGATACAGTTTCATATTTGTATCTTGAACCTAAAGTTGTTTATTTATTTCTGTTTAGAATATAACATAATATATAATTGGCATTTACAAAGCAAAAACAGTCCTCACTTTAGATGAGCTCAAGAAACTAGATATCTGTGTTTATAATGCATTTATAAACATACGGAGTAACTATTACTATATGCCTGAAAAAAAAAACAAGATGTATAAATACTAATTTGAATCTTATATTAATCATTTAGGGCCCGTTTCTACTGAGCAGAACAGTACGGTACGGTGTGGTTCGGTACGCTTTTATGGCTGCTTCCACTGTCAAAAGTTACCAAAAAGCAAACCATACCATATCACTTTTTGGGTGAGCTTTTGAAAGGTTACCTATAGCACAAGCCAGTAGAATGAAAACAGAGGGAGCACCATTTTTAAAACACAGCCGAGACAATACATCGTAATAATATATACATATAATAACGAGGAATGGTCGACCCGAGCTTAAACAAACCTTGTCGTCATCTTGATAAACAGCCACAAAGAACAAAATCTGCCGTGTCCTGTTTTTGTTTTGCGAGTGTCTATACTCGCCTTGTGTCTATATTTGGAAATAACAAACTTTTTGAGCTGATGATAATAACATGCGCATGATTATTGAAGTACTTTTGATAGTTAATCCTAATCCAGAAACGGACAAACGCGAGAGTGAAGCACGAAAAAACAAAGGAGAAGCCCAAAGTAACAAATGATTCTTTCAGCAACCTAAAACATGAACAAACTGCCATGTTTAACTAATATAATCACCTTTTGGACTATTATGAACTCGAAATGACGGAAATTCTTTCTAACAAGATGTTACATGTGTTAGTGAAGATTAAAGATACAGATGAGAGGTTTGCAATGACTGTGGGCTATATTTTGTATTGTTTTTTTAACCCAAATAAGGACTAAATGTATGCTGCGTGTAGTTGTTTTATAATTGTTAACATATCGGAGAGGGTTAAGGGGCTGTATGTGTTCATATATGTTGCATTTATTTATTTGTTTATTTATTTATTTATTTATTTATTTATTTATTTATTTATTTATTTATTTATTTATTTATTTATTTATATAATTGCAGATGTTACAGTAGGCTATTTCACAATTGAACTGCAGTTTTAATAAAATTTTGTTCATAGAAAGGTTAGTAATGGACATTTATACACAAGTATTTACCATTGGTAGCCTTTTGGCAGTGAAAGCGCAAGCCTGATAAAGGGGACCCGTACCGTACCATATTGTATTTCTCAGTGGAATCAAGCCATTACTCATTCTGATTGGTCTTAAAAAACACCAACTACTCTTAAATAATGCAATTTAGTAATGAAAAATTTCTTCATCAACAAAAAATAAAAATACAATCTTTAACCCTTTCACACATACGATCATACCACTGTGATCAGCCTTGGCTGGCCCCTGAAGCGTACGGTCACACCGGTGTGATTAGAACGTTCAGAGTGCACGTCATCAACTGCAAAAAAATTTAAATCTGATCTAAATCACAATTTATCCGTGCTTTCGAACAAATAACATTTATTTTAGGTTTCAGATATTTTAAATACACTTTTAAATACACATAACTACAGGAAAAACATACCATTTAAGGTTAATTATGCAATATTGACTTGCATGTCCTCAGCTGTATCTCTTCTAGACTTCAGCGCACTGCAGGAGAGGGAGAAGTCTAGATGGGATACAGCTGAGAATATGTCAATATAACATCATTTTTGTGACACTGTACAACAAATAATGTTTTGAGAGTTAATGTTTTGAGAGTTGAGGTAGCGGTAGACGCTAATAAATTTATATGTAATTTAATAAATAATATAAATACTTATCAATAACTTCGGATTGCAGCTGTATCTTTTCTAACAACAACAGCAGCGCCAAAACCGACCTCCGTTATATAACAAATACTGTAATATGATCATTATTAAGCTGTTTAAAATACAAAACATATGTTCTATGACATAATTAAGAATCTGAGTATCAAATATTTTTTACAATATAATAAAAAGATTTGACAATATTTACAGAAAAGGGCCAAAGGAAACAAAATACGATATATACAAAGGTCATTGGGGTCATGTGATAAACTTTACGCATCGCCATTGGAACTTTAGACGCAATGGATTCTAAGTAATGGTCACAATAAAAAAAAACTCATGCAGGAGGGTCAGCTGGAGTATTTGAAAAGGATAAGCACATTATACAAGTGCTTATACGTCAAGCTTTATTTATAAACTGCTTACTAATACCTAATAATGTAGAGTTAATGCATTCCAAATGATGATCTAACTATTTGCTAATGCCCAATAAATAATTCATAGTGCACATTATTATAAAGTGTTAACAAAAAAACCTTCATATAACCATGACTTAGGTCTGCTCGAATGTCGAATATTACCTGCAAAGCTTTCTCCACCAGAAACCACAAGCCTAATCACACAATTTTACATGTATAGCTCTTAACTAGAACAGGACAGGACAAATGAAAGGACTCAATGATGGTGTCAAGCTAAAAAAGACATTGACTGGGAAATCCCCGAGTTGCAATTAACTACAAGAACAGAGCGAGTGTACTTTTGACTGTTGCTACTTTTAAACCAACCTAGAATGCTTGGATGCGTTTACTCTAAAGATGGAAAGCAAAGCCCAGGAGTGGCGCGGTAAGAGCGTGCGGCTGTGTTGCAGGAGCTGTCCGCGGTTCTGACAGCTCCAGCAGTCTGCCTATGGGAATCACCCGTAGCTCAGAGAAAGTAGGTCAGAAGAGACCAACGGGAAGAAATAGGCACGCTGTACTGAACCGGACCATCTGTGCATTGAAAAACACCTCTTCGCATGGCTCTTTGTTGACTACACTGATTGCAAACTGCTTTGGCTAAATGCACTGGATGAAATCCATGTTTTGTCGTTGCATTTTTAAGTACATGAAGATGCTTGAAAGTAGACTCACTCGAATGGGAACTGCCTGGTACACTGTAAAAAAAGATCTGTTAATTAACAGTTTGCGTATTTTGAGATTCACAAGTCTTTTCTGTTAATTTACGGTTGTGAATTGTATGATAGGATGTTAAACTCTGCTCTGTTGACTTCTGATGTTGAAAATGCAACTCTACATTTAACTTTTATTGTCATTTTAGTAGTTTAAAATTATATGATGTATAAGAAATAATATATAGAGAAATAAGTCTGTAAAATAACTGAAAATGTACTGCCTATTTTTTACAAGGTTTTTGTACTGTTAAATACAACACCAATGCAGACGACATATCACTTTAGACTACTAAAAATGTTCATAAAAGTCACTTTTTCCATCTTTTCAGGAATAAAAAGTGTTGAAAGAATGATCAAGGTCCCATAATGCAACTCAAAAGCATAAATAAAAAATGAAAATAAAAAACATGAATCACAAAATACGGAAAACTGCTAATTTACAAATATTTTTTCCAGTGTTGGGCTGGATGATTACATTAAATTAATTCAACATTGCGGTTAAGTAAAAACTGCAATTCCAACACTGTCACGATCACCAGCGATCTTAACTCCTTAGATCGCTGGAAAACATGCACAATCTCTTACGGACTACAAATCCGCCATTTTATGGACTACATCTCCATACATGCACTCCGCTCACACACACATGTTCCTCTTTCTGATTGATTGCACATACACCACCAGAGGATTGTCAAGGACTGATTACACACTATATTTAAGCACCACACAGGCTGCGTCTGAAACTGCCTACTACTCAGTAGGTACTGCATTTAAATTTAAACGTGCTACTCGGCCGTTAGAAAAGTATGTTCTATATAGTAGAGTATAGTACCTGCGTCAGTTGCGTCAATTTACTCCCATTCATGAATTCTCTCGCAGGGCATCATGGCGTGCATGGGATGCGCACTTCAGAATCTCAACAGAAGTAGTAAGTCATCTGGGTACTTCTTGCATACTGACTACAGACTACGCCTGTATACATCTGTTTGCCCCTGTATTGACCACTGCTTACCTGACCTTGCTATTAAACCTGCATGTGGATCCGCACCTCTGTTGTCAGTGTCACTTTTCCTGGTTACAAACGCTATCTCACGGCAATTTGTACGTTTTTGATTTAGTAGTTAATTCGTATAAATTTCTAAGATATCATTCATACAATTTACTATCATTTGCTCATCGCCCAGTGAGTGTTTTGGAGTGGGGTTTGTTGCCACGACTAATTTTAAATATCATACATTTTTCACACAACTAACCTCAATGAATCAGCCACCAAACTGACAAAATGTAAAATAGTTACGTTTCCTTGTGAGATCATGCGGGAGATTCTCATGGACATCTTGTCAGGAAAACACGACTCTGTGGTCATTAGTAAATGTACATTTTTGGCTGTCAATTCGTCTGAATTTGTCCCATCTCATTCTTACAGTTTAGTGCGATATGCTTATCCCACAGTAACAGTTGGGTTTAGGGGTGAGGTTTGGTGCCATGGCTCTTTTTAAAAATTGTACAATTTCCATATGACTGAACCCTACGAATTAGCCAATAAACTGACAAAACGTAAAATAGTTACGTTTCCTCGTGAGATCAGACTGGTGATTCTCATGAACACCTTGTTGGAAAACACAGCTCTGTGATCAGTAGTGAATGCGCATGTTTGGCAATCAATTTGTATACATTTTTACAATCTGATTCGTACAATTTAGTATGATTTGCTCATTCCCCATTATCAGTTTGATTTAGAGCTAGGGTTAGGTGCCACAGCTAATTTTAAAAATCATCAACAGATAAAAAAATACAAAGTATTAAAAAAACAATAATAATAAAAAAAAAACTCCTACTTGCATATACTTATACTACATTCACAGGGTAAGTGTGACGTGGGCATGGCAGCCTGGGCATTTGCACCAGACTGATCCATGCTGCACGTCATACTTTTTTAATGCATCACAAAGCAACTGACAAACACTGTACACTTCAAGACAGATCAGATAACTTTCACCTCCTTGAATTATTGTTAAAGCTGTTGCTGTTTTATTATTGTTATATTTATTTTTTATTATTATTATCGTTGTTGTTGTTGTTGTTATCGGTGTGAGTGTATTGCAGTTATCACGTTTCCCTGCCCACCTCTTGATCTTTTTATTATATTATTATTATTATTATTACTTTTATAATATTACTATTAATAATTCATGAAATTGTTAATTAAATGCTTTTTAATATTATTTTTTACTTTTGGTTTTTATTATTTGTATATTATCATTATTATAGTAACGTGTTTTGTTTGCAGTACTTTATTTTTCTACTTTACTTTTTTCCACTCTTCCCCTTCCTTTTCATTTTTTTCTTTTCTCTTTTTCTTCTCCTATTTCCTTTCCTTCTACTTACTATTATTATTATTATTATTATTATTATTATTTATAATTTTTGATTCTCTTCCTGATTTCCCAACCTCACCTCACCATCTCACTATTATCATTAATAGTATTAGTTTTACTCTTGTTACCACTCATATCATTACTATTCTGACTTGTCCTCACATTATCTCCTCATCGTCATTATTACAAGTATTTCTACCTTTGTCATTATTCAGGTTGCCGTAGTTGTTGTTGTTGTAGTAGTAGAGGGTAGTAGGGGAGGGGTTTGGTGCCACACCTCCTTTTAAAATTGTAATTTTTTTTATATGATTGAACTCTACGAATTAGCCACTAAACTGACAAAACGTAAAAAAAATAAAAGACTCCTCATTAGATCAGACTGGCGATTCTCATTGACATCTTGTCAGAAAAACACAGCTCTGTGATCAGTATTAAATGTGCTCCGAAGGCAAAAAGGTGCTCTCGTGTGGAAACTACAAATACACTACAAAGAAGAGACACTGGAAATCAAGCAGTAGAGGGTTTAACTGCATTTATTGATTTAATGTGACTAATAAACACACGACTGTGTAATTATCTTACAGAAAGATTCAAGCACTTGACCGAATTTATGACTTTGAACTAAAAACGTGCAATCAAATGTGGTATTTTCAGGACAGCATCAACACAAAGCTCTAGTTTACAGAGAAGCGATGGAAAAAAAGCTGTCAAGTTGCAAAATGATTCTCTTCGATTTCAGGATCGCGCAGATTAAATCGTCAGTGTGCAGCAAGTAAACAGTACTCCATCTGAAAGCTGCTGTTGAAGATTTACTGCACACTACAGACCTGGTTTTACTACCAAACTGCACATAAAACAGCCTTTGATTAGTCATGCAGCTCCTACTTCCTGACAATACAGGTAATCAATATAAGCAGTGTTTGCTAAGGCACAAATTACCAATGACTGTCACAAATCACCTAAACAAAAGTCTTTAGACCTACAATACAATAAATTTCTCCATAATGTGCTGTTAGCAGTTGGAGCTAAATACTGCAGATTCCAGAGTGTTCAAATGTTAGCCTTCCAGGAGCACGATTTGGATACCCTGGATTAGGTAATAGGGATGAGCTCTTTAGGATGGCGTAGAGTCACGCCTGCGAGCGTAATTTATAGCAGTTGCCGCAGCTTAGGCAGTCATAGGTAAAAAAAAACATTTGGCAAAAATGTCATTAAATTTGTGCATATGTTATTACGTAAAACTTTTAGCTTATTACACTTTTGTGCACGGCAATATTTGCTTGCTGTGGATCGTTTTGCTTCTTAAGATGTCAGTGTATCATCAGGGGGACTGATTTTGACAGGTTGGTATGTGTTTATTTTTAGATTTCAAAAAAGGGTGGTCATTGTCTTGCTTTATATGAATCACCATGGATTAAAGGAAAAAAACACTGAAATTTGCAGGAAATTTGCTACACAAAAGGTCATTTGTCGCACAAATCGAAATGTGTGCTGCAATCTTCTTTCTTTATGTTCTACTGAAGAAAACAAAATCATCTACAGTACGTTTTCAATGGCCTGATGGTGAGTAAATTAACACATTTTTCATTTTGGGTTAGGGTTGTGGTTAGGCTTTTCCTTTAATGGTTTGAAATATGAATGATGCCTGTAAGTTTGATGACCTTCTTTAAAGGGGTCCTATTATGCTTTTTTTTTTTTTACTTTTTCAACCTTAGTGTGTAAGGTTGCTGTGTACACTGTTAACGACTTTTGTAAATTACACAATATTTAACAGTAATACGAACAATGTTTAACTGTGGGACATTACTGTGTTTTAAAGTTGCATTGTAAAAACTACTGTTTATTTTACAGTAAAAATATACATACAATTAAATGCTGTTAAGCAATATAAATGGTGCTGTAAATGTAATTACAGTATTTTTGCTGTAATCGATGTACAGTACAGTTACTGGAGAACTGCTTCCAGTATGTTACTGTAGATTCTACTGGAAATTGGTAACAGTGTATGGATAAAAATCTTAGGTTACAAAGTCTATTCTAAATGGAGTTATTCTCTTTAACAAAAAACACTTTTCTAGAACTACAGTAAAAGCTTATTTATACTATACAGTCATCGTATTCATGATATTGCAGCCTGATCTCACAAAGAAACGTAAGTATTTTATGTTTTGTCAGTTTAGTGGCTAATTCGTACGAATTCGTAGTAGTATGATTTTAAAAAGGAGGCGTGGCCTCTAACCCCACCCCTAACCCCAACCGTCATTGGGTGATGAGCAAATCGTAGTAATTTTTACAAATTAGATCATACGAAATTAAACGAATTAGCCACTAAATCAAAAAGTTACGAATTGCCGTGAGATTGCGTTGGATATTGTGACCTCACAAAGTTACTCATTTACATAATTCCCTCTCACTCAATGTGGAAAAATTGGGCGAGGCCTATTTGAGCCAAGAGAAGATGAGAAAGAATTGCTAATTTAGTGATGTCAATGTCTAGACCCTGTTTTTGGAGACATTGGTTCCAAACCCCACTGTCTAAGTTTATTTTTAAACACTGTTCTTGAAAGTTACAACCACATTGTTTATCTGAAGGTTGTCCATTTTATAGAGGACAACATAAGAGAGTTCCAGCTTACTCAGTCCAATCTTCAAGAAGAGCACACAGTTACCTCTTCCATCATGTTTTTTGGCTGACTTGAGATCGCTTTGCTCCTGTCTCCCGCTATCCTGATTTATTTGCGCAGCTTCTCAAGATCTCGTTTAATCAGGCTCATAATCAGATTTGCTCGTGGTTTAAAGAAATGAAAATATGCTTGAGTGCCTTTTTGCCATTTTGAAAATACAGATGTTATTTAGGTAGGCCACTATGCCATTATTTATTTTTGCTGCTCACTGCGAAACAAATTATTAAATTACTTAGCGCACAGTTACCTCTTCCATCATGTTTTCTGGCTGACTTGAGATTGCTTTGCTTCTGTCTCCTGCTATCCTGATTTATTCTCGCAGCTTCTCAACATCTCGTTTGATCAGGCTCATTATCAGATTTACTCGTGGTTTAAAAAAAATGAAAATATGCTTGAGTGCCTTTTTGCCATTTTGAAAGTACACATATTACTTAGGTAGGTCACTATGCTATTATTTATTTTCGCTGCTCACTACGTGCGAAACAATCATCAACCAATGAGAGTGATTGTAAACGTAAGAAAGCTGATTGGCTGAAAATATTGATGAGGGCCAATATTTTAACGTGACTTTTGCGTTCACTTTTGCTTTCACTTCACATTCTCTCTCTCTTACACACATTAAAATAAATACCGGAATGCAAAACACGAATATCTGACATTTTCCGTAGCACTGACTTTATCACAAAAAAAGTACTGTGAAATGTCTAGTAACATACATTTGTGTGATTGCTTGTTAACATTGTTAATAGGCTCTCAAATTCATGCAAAGTTGGCGGTAATATGATAAAACACGCAGTTATGGTAAGAGGTGTGTGTGACATTTCCAGAAGATGTCAACTCAAATTATTTTTGCTCCTTGTTCAAACTACTAATTTAAATTGAGCTGAAACAACAATGTTGGGACAACTTAACTGTTTTATGTTCAATCCACTTAAATGTGTTAACTCAATCGATTTGTGTTTGGACAACATGAATGAATTGTGTGGAACCCTGCATCTTTTTTTTAACAGTGTATCACAGAACGAGTATCGAGTTCCCATAATCCTCATTTCATTTCAGTGCCTGCATTTTTTTTTTAAATCCTTTAAATCTGAATTGGGTTTTACCTCCTTCATGTGGCTTCAATCAATCTACGATAGACCTGCTGTGCTAAAGTTGTCGCTGATGGATCCTATAGGTTCACCGCCTCTGGTACATGAAGATAAGGTATAAAGAACAGATGAAAAGAGAACAATGGCCATCTTTCAAAAGTGCGATTTTGATCTTAAGCTTAGATTCCGTTTCTGTAGGAAAGGGGTCAACTTTCTTCACTTCCACAACAAGCAAAAACGAAACACATCTGGAGATAACCTGACCTGGATTTCCTCCAACACTGAAAACCTGAGCATTGTTTTTTTTTTGTTTCAAAGGCACATTATCATATAGCACCGCTAGCAGGCTATGCTGTAATATTTATAGGAGTTCCACGGAAGCTGATACAGCTGATAAAGTACAGACGAAGACAAAACACACTCGCTGTGAGGGTTAAATAAAAAGCATCCGATATAATCTAGTGATTTGGCACAATGGTTAAATTAAACAGATACTTTACATTCTTAATTGTCTCAATAGTTTTTTATGCTTGTCCCCATATTGTATTCCCCTGGCCAAAATGTATTTTAATTTGTGGTAAATGTATTTTTTATCTTTGTTGTTCAATAAAATACTTTTTTTTTATTGAACATAGATTTCATTTCAACAAAGGCTATATATTCCTAAATATATACTTAAGGTTGAAGAAAAAAAAAGCCAACCTTAGAGGAGATCAGCGTATACATTACTTAAAATGTATTTAAATGTAATTAATAATAATATTAAAATAACAGGGGCAGCATGGTGGCGCAGTGGGTAGCACAATCGCCTCACAGCAAGAAGGTCGCTGGTTCGAGCCCTGGCTTGTCAGCTGGCGTCTCTGTGTGGAGTTTGTCTGTTCTCTCTGTGTTTGTGCTTGCTCTGATTTCCACCACAAGTCCAAAGACATGTGGTACAGGTGAATTGGGTAAGCTAAATTGACAGTAGTGTATGTGTGTGAATGAGTGTGTATGAATGTTTCCCAGTGATGGGTTGCAGCTGGAAGGGCATCCACTGTGTAAAACATATGCTGGATAAGTTGGCGGTTCATTCCGCTGTGGCGAGCCCAGATTATTAAAGGGACCACGTTGAAAAGAAAATGAATGAATGAATTAAAATATATATATAAAATAAATAATAATAATAATAATAATAATAATAACAGATATGTAACTTAAGTATCATCAAAAAACATATTGTTATGGTCGCTATTGTTGGCGCCATGACCAGGTGCTTAAGGCAACTGCTGAGAGCTTAGCCTCAGCCGTCAGCACCAGCAAGTATCATCATGTTCCAAAGAAGGCAGTCCACTTCATTGAAGCTGGAGAGAAACCCCACAATTATCAGCAGGCCTTCTTCACAAAGCCTCTGACTGGCAGCTGAAGGTCGACCTGGGAAAACAGCTGAGTTTCCCTAATCACATTGCAACAGCAAGTCTCAGCCCAGATATGATAGTCACCTCTGAAACTTCAAAACAGCTAATCATTCTGGAACTTAGGTGCCCTGGGAAGAGCGAATTGAGGAAGCCAATGAGAGGAAACGTGCTAAGTACAGGGAATTAGTGGAGGAGTGCAGGGAGAGAGGCTGGAGAACTTTCTATGAGGCCATAGAAGTTGGTTGCAGAGGCTTTGCACGGCTTTGAGATGCAAATCGGGACTTGATCAACCCCAGCTGGGTCGGCTGGGTGAGAGTGTATGATGTTGAGTGACCCGAAACACCCAGTGATCCCAGGATACATCACTGAGGATGTGTCCCAGTACATCCATGAGATGTTTCTTGCATACTGTATATATGTATCTATATATATGTTCGCGTGGGTTTCCTCCGGGTGCTCCAGTTTCCCCCACAAGTCCAAAAAACATGCTGTATAGGTGAATTGGGTAAGACAAATTGTCCATAGTGTACAGTATGTGTGTAAATGAGCGTACGTGAATGTTTCTCTGTGATAGGTTGCAGCTGGAAGGGCATCAGCTGCATAAAAACTGCTGAATAAGTTGATGGTTCATTCCGCTGTGGCGACCCCAGATTAATGACGGGACTAAGCCAAAAAGAAAATGAATGAATGAATATATCTATATGAAGCAGTGTGATGTGGCTGTATATCGGCACTGGTGGAAGGGGTGCGTTGGATTGAGGCCGCAGGCTGAGTGCCTTAGTATCCCACCAGTGGTGATATACACACTGAAAAAAATCAGAGATGATTCCTTGGATTTACTAAAAAAATTTACGTTAAGTGGCTGTAAACAATTTATTTGGGCTGAATTTAAGCAAACAAATTAAGTAGAATTTTATAAAATGTAATTAGTTTGTTTAAATTCAACACAAATAAATTGTTTGCAACAGTTTTGCAAACATCATTTTTTTCAGTGCAGTACAGCCATATTGCACTGCTACAAGTGTGATATTGCATTTATAATTGCATTTATACAACGGTTCAACGGCATAATCATGTGTATAACAAAAAAAATATCAAACACATTAACTTTTAAAAACCATTTTGTATAAGGAACTACTTTCTTCCACCATTCATTCACATCTGCAACTTACGTCAGAACAGCAGAAACCGTTGCCAGTTCACAAACGTCACTTTTGAGCTAGAATTCGAATGATTCTCTGGAGTAATGTCTAAAGCAGAGATGCCCAAAGTAGGGCCCGTGGGCCAAAGTTGGCCCATTGTAACCTTTGATTAGGCCTACCATCGCGTCTGAGAAGAAAGTGAGAAGGATGGAGAGGTTTGGGGCAGATGCCTTTAAAAGAGATTGTCATTTCTAATTTAACATAACCTTTTTTTGTTTTATTGCTGATCTACAAAAAAGCAAACTGAAATGAAATGTTTCAATTAAATATTGTAAATGATTTAAAAAAATGTAAACAATGTCACTCGACAATTAGAGGACAATGCAGAAGACATCGCTGAGCAAATCAAGGCAAAAACTAGTGTAACTTCATTCTGTTATAAATGATATTGTTTTTGTATTTTTTGTAATAGGTTCATAATAAAATGGAAAAAAATGTATTTGTTAATATAAAGTAATGTTTTCTAGTCATTTTAAGTATTATTCAATATATTACAAAATTACCCATGGCTACTATATTTACCTTCGGCCCACTAGCCTCAATCAAGGTTGGTTTTTGTCCCTTCATAAAAAAAATTTGGGCACCCCTGGTCTAAAGTGATGACAAAACAGGTCATTTTTGCTCACATTTTAAGATTATAAGACTGAATAGCATGGAATGCCACCAGTCTACAAAGATTTCCTAGTATTTCTCTGTTGCAATCGGGATTTGATAATAATTAACCCAGAAAAAGCCAGATCAAAGCAAACACTACCAGTTTGTGTGGTATAAATACAGTACTACAAAATACAAAAGAGAGAGATTGACTCAGAATGTCACTTATCTGATTTATAATGATTTGTTTAGCTGTAGTTTGAAATTTATGCTGAGAAAATGCTGTTTATCTACCCTAAGCCCTAAGTCTCTGCTGCCATCTTGTGGCGGACTGTCAACCGTCACTTTCTTTGGTCTGCTCAGACAGGCTGATGGCGGCCGATGCACTGAATCCGATGCTCCAAAATTATAAATATTTAAAACTAGGCACTATTCGTATAAATAAACAACATAGTTGCAATCTAAACAACTACACTCTCGACAAAAAAATAAACAAACTAAAAAGTACATTATGTTGTTCAACAGCTGCAATAAATGTCAAACTGCAGAGTGTCCTCTGCTTGTCGCTGTATGTGGGCGGAGTAATACACAAGGGTGAAGGGTGAAGAGGCTATCAGTTGCACGGCTATAAGTTAGTCAGATTCAAGAACCAGACAGAACTGTTGCATAAATATACAGTATATATATATATATATATATATATATATATATAT
>CAIGQZ010032926.1:2028712-2046988 GCA_903798205.1 Danio tinwini | reverse complement strand
ACGATTTAAAAATACACAAATCCTATTCGCCAATTCAAAACACGATTAAAAAATACACAAATCCTATTCGCCAATTTAAAACACGATTTTAAAAATACACAAATTCAATTTGGCAATTCAAAACACGATTCAAATATACACAAATCCAATTCGCCAATTCAAAACATGATTTAAAAATCCACAAATCCAACTTGGCAATTCAAAACACATGTTCAAATATACACAAATCCAATTCGCCAATTCAAAACACGATTTAAAAAAACACAAATCCAATTTGGCAATTTAAAACATGATTTAAAAATACACAAATACACAAATCCAATTTGGCAATTCAAAACATGATTCAAATATAGGCAAATCCAATTTGGCAATTCAAAACATGATTTAAAAATACACAAATACACAAATCCAATTCGCCGATTCAAAAATATACAAATCCTATTTGTCAATTTGAAATACGGTTTAAAAATAGACAACACCAATTTGTAAAATTCAAAACATCATTCAAAAATACAAATCTAATTCATGAATTCAAAACACAATGCAAAAATACACAAATCTAATTTGTCAATTCAAAATACTTTTCATAATATGCACAAATCTAGTTCATTTGGCGAAAATATTAAGGATTTTTACAAATTGGATTCTGTAAAGGTAAATTGTGCTGTGCATGTATGAATTTTATTTTGTTAATTGTATTATTTTTGAGACTGATCTGGTTCCATATTTTTTAAATGTTTGGGATTAAATAGGATTTCAAATGAATAAGAGTTTTTTAATTTTGGGGTGTGTTATTCCTCGAAAAGTCAAATGCGCCTTGAGGCACTCCAACAACCTGACTCATTTAAAAAGCAGCGTGACCTAGAAGGCATCCTAATTCTCCATTTCAAGAGATTGTGATCTTAACCCTGAATCTGAACATGAGACAATGGCCCTGGTCTCGTTTTTCACAAAAACAACGAGTGTGCTCATTCCATTCCACAAGGTTGCCAAATGCAAGAAATGGAACATGTTCGTAATGCTGAATTTAATCTGTGGCCTGTTTTGTGGGAACAAAGCAAGAGGGCAATAAAAAAGGACACAGCGTTAGTCTAAGTGCTACAAACTATTGATCTCAACAGGAAATGCATGTTTCATCAATGTTTCTTCAAACCAAAAAGATTAGTCTTCATTTTTAATATTCAAAACCTAACTTGTAAATTGTGCAGCTGCTAAAACCACTTTTGTCTGATGTTACCAATCATTCAAGGTTTTTTTGCCTATTTTCAGCTATATTCTGTATCTACACTGTTAAAAATATCTGTAAATTAGCATTTTTTGTGATTCATGTTTTTCATTTTTATTATTTTCACATTTGCTTATGTTTCTGAGTTGCATTATGGGATCTTGATCTTTCTTGCAACAACTTTTAACCTTGAACATTTAGAAAAAGTGACTTTTATTAAAAAAATTAAGTTTGAAGTGATATATTGTCTGGGTTTGTTTTATATTGCACTAGAAAACGCTATTTTTCAGACTTATTTCTTTATATATTTCTTATTATAGTACTTCAAACTACTAAAATGTACAACACAGGCTCATTCAGAAAACGTAGTCCCATGGACGTTTCTAGAGACCGCAAATTATGTAGCAACAACCAGTTTGTCCTGTTAGCTCGTCATGTTACGTCAGCGGACTTGAGACGCAGAGAGTAGTTGACCACGACAAAGACAAAAGGGTTTGAGTCCGGGGAAGAGCGGTTTCAGTAAATCCGAAAACGTGGTAAAAATCAGATGAGGGCTTTTCCTTTTTCTTTTTGTAAACCGTTGGATGGGTTCAGACAAGTAAGTGGGTGGGCGGGTCAATCAATAAAATTGGTTGGGTTTAGGGATGGAGGAGGGCGGGTCAGTCAGTCGATTGGCCGGCCGGCCATTCAGTCAGACAGTCAGACAGACAATCAGTCGACAGCGGCCTCTGGTGGGTTTAAGCAAGAACAGCGGGCACGAACGGCACTCGCGAAAGAAATTTGAGAAGTGATAAAGCGCACACAAAAGCCTCTCGCGGATTCGCAAAAACAAAAACTGCAAAAATGCGTACCTCCCGGGACGTATTTCGCGGTCTCCAGAAACGTCCACGGGACTACGTTTTCAGAATGAGCCTGGGTTAATAATGTACAAAACAAATGTACTAAAAATGTATCAAATGTCCAAACTCAGTCCTGGAGGGCCGGTGTCCTGCAGATTTTAGCTCTAACTTGCCTCAACACACCTGCAAGGATGTTTCTAGAAAGCCTAGTAAGAGCTTGATTAGCTAGCCCAGATGTGTCTGATTGGGGTTGGAACTAAACTTTGCAGGACACCGGCCCTCCAGGACAGAGTTTGGACCAAACTGTAGAGTTGTATTTTCAACACCAAAAGTCGACAGAGCAGAGATCAACATCCCATTAAGCAATCCACAACCATAAATAACCACTTGTGAATCATAAAATACATGACTGCTAATTGACAGATATTTTTAAAGTGTATTGTAGCACAATCCAGTCAATTCTGCACTCTCCTGCTGATTTTAGCTTCAATTTGCCTGAACACACATGCCTGGAAGTTTATAGTCAACCTATTAAAGGGCACCTATTTTACCCCTTTTTTTAAGATGTAATATTAATATTATGGTTCTTCTGAGTGTGCCAGTTTAGGTTCAGTTCAAAACACAATTCAGATTTTTTTATTATGATGTGTTAAAAAGTGCCATTTTGGGGGCGTGTACACAGTTTGTTGTTTTAGGGGCGTGTTGCTTCACATGAAAATTAGTTTCGACTTCCCGCCCAACTTAACAAGGGGGCGGAGCCAAGAGCTCCCCTCTTTGTGTATGACTACAGACAGGCAGACAGAGAGAAGCAACATGAGTGAGAGGACCGGCATTCAGCTGTACTTGTACGACTTGGACACAGACCAAGCAGAGAGTACAAAATCATTTGTGTCTTTGTAGTGTTTTACAGCCAACTGTGTGCTAGTTTAAAGCTCCGAGCTTGTAGCCTACACCGAGACTAATAACCAAGCACACTGAATTAACTTTGAATGAAGGGCATCACACACCGGATGCACCGCGACACGACGCCCACATGACAGTTGAAAGTGTCGCACACTTGCGGCGCCGGTGTGTGTCACCTGATAGAAACTTATGTTTAGAATTCAGAAATGCATGCCGCTGCGTAGCGCGATGCTGCTTGTAGCTATAACTAAAGGGTGTCATACACCGGATGCGCCGCTCAGAGCCCCGACACGGCACACGCGCACATTTGCATGTTCTTTAAAATGAAACTATTCAGATAATGTTCTGTGGCGCGGCAGAAATATGAAGTGTCCTGAGCAGGGCCAGCGCGTCCATAGAGGCGACCTAGGCGGCAGAAAAGTGAGCGAGGACCCCCGGTCCTCACTTTCATCCGCCATACCCTCCCGGTCCTCACTTTCAACCGTGACAATGCGAAATGCATGGCGCTGCGCATCGTTAGTTTGTTGTTTCCAATGAAGGGACGCGCACGTGAGGCAACGCGCTTGCACTTTCCAGCTGCACCTAATTAAGATGACAAGGAGTTTCTGTGACCGCGGTAAATGCAAACCGCTGAAGTTTAAGGAAGACAAAATGAAAAGTACACATGTATGAAAACCCACCAAAACTCACAAACAATGGCAGCGAGGAGAGCGAAAACGGGGTGAATATTGAGTCCAATGAGCCTTACATCTAAAAATAGAGCAAGGGTGTTTCTTTGGTGATGTCGCTTTGACTCACACGCTGAAAATGTCGGACGTAAAACAACATACTGAGGACATGGTAATGCGCACCTGTCAATCAATATTGGTGGGTGTGGGGACTGCACTCCTACGTCAAGTTGAAGTCGATCTCAAAACCACTCCAATTGGTTTATGTTGTTAAATAAAAAAAAGGACTGAGTGTGTTTATATCACCCCAATATGATTGTCTATACACCTACCTATTGAAAAGTAGATTTTTCACCATAGGTGCCCTTTAAGGTTCAGGTCTGCTTAATTAAAAATATGCATAACATTGGTCCTCCAGGAGCAGGACTGCACAACTCTGGATAATGCCGGGTTGCCAGTTTTAAATAGGGTCAAATAGGGATAAACCAACACAGGCTTATTGGAAATATGTGCTTTAAACTACTTTTTTTGAAATCACAAAAAAAGGTACTGAAACATACGTTTAACTGCAGTTTCTATGTAAAATAAATGCCTTGGAGAATAATAATGGCAGCAACTTACTGTATTTTCACATTAATGATATTTACAGGGATTTATTGTTAATAAATAAAAGACCATTTTCATGCAGCTCTTTGCACAACATCAAATAAATACCACAAGACAATGTAACATTGTCTATGATTTATAACTGAATGTTTGCCTTACCATCTAAATTAAATTGTCACAATGATGATACTGTAAGTGCATTGTTAGACATTTTATTTTATTTTACTGTATTTTGCTGTTGCCAGCAGGTTACCGCAACTGATTCTTTGCAGTAACTTACCTGTAAATGTGTTTTACAGTAACAGGGTCCTACTGCAATTTAACTTTTACAGTAAAATAGCATTACTGCAACTTCTTTTTATAAAAAAAATGTCCTTTACCACATTTAAATTTTACATATGACATTTTTACAGTAGTACTGCAATTTATTAACATTTTACAATAGCAGTACAGACACATTTTTTTTAGTATTTACTATTGAATTGAAAAAATTCCAAACATCTTTGTCTTCCACGACATTAGCAGTGCTTGATTACTTTGATTACAGTAGAATACCGCAAATTCCTAATAAGCAGTTTGTTAATTTAATAAGCTGTAAAAGTTTTTAAATGACCCACAATGCAGTGCATTTTACAGTAGTAAACTGTAAAGGATGTATGTTGTATCTTACTGGGTGTTTTTGCAGTAAATAACTGTAAAATTGTGGCAGACTTTAACAGTGCGATTGTACTGTACAATGTACTTCTCATGCAACTACTACTACCTGGTTTGTGAGTGATAATCTGGACCAAATGTAGGAAATTATACAATATGAGATTGAATACTAGTGTGATGGTTTCACTGATGTCAGTCTCAAACCATGTGGTCTCATATTTCAACACTATCTGTGCTGTTTAGCCCATTGTTCCCTAGTCCAATGAATTCTGGTTGCCAATTCAGCATCTTTCACCCAGGATTCCTGAACTATTAGCTCTGCTTGGTCTCCAGCTCTGCTCCACAGGCTTTGGTTTCCCAAACTGCCATCCACAAATTGATTTCCAGGCCCTCCTTATTGTTCCATACTGCCTTAAAGGGACAGTTCACCCCAAAATAAAAAAATCCTCTTCATTTACTTACACGGAAGTGGTTCTAAACTTTTTTCCTTGTGTTGAACACAAAACATATTAGATATTCTGAAGAACTTTTACATACATAGTAGAAACCAAAAAATACTATGGAAGTCAATTGGTGTATTTTTCAACACCAGTCTTAAACAGTCTTTAAATTGTGTCTTCAAACTATTTACATGAATTAAACAATTGATTCCCATTTGCTTTCTGTTTATTTATGCATTTTTTGCATTACTGTGACCATGTGTGACCTTGATCTCTGCTCTAACAAGTTTTACTGTTAAAAATGTAACTCTAAAATTGAACAAAACAACTTATTTGGCACTGTACGTTTTTTAATACACTCTATATCAAAATAATTACAAAAAAATACTAGCAGCATTACAGCATTGACCAACCCAAGCATGACAAAATATAATTTCATACTATCAAAAATGTCAATAAAAGTCACTTTATTTATTTTTTACACCAAAAATTGTTTACTTTGTCAAATAAAATTGTAAGTGTTAAATAATGTTTCATGATTAAAATTTATAAGATAGGCTTTTATTATTATTATAAATTTATATTAACCAAAACTTCAGACTAGGGAAAAAAGTAAATATTATTATTATTATTAATAATAATAATAATAATAATAATAATAATAATAATAATAATAACAATAATAATAATAATAAATTCACATATATAATTTATTCATTCATTCATTTTCTTTTCGGCTAAGTCCCTTTAATAATCAGGGTTCGCCACAGCGGAATGAACTGCCAACTTATTTAGCATATGTTTTACACAGCGGATGGCCTTCCAGCTGCAACCCAACACTTGGAAACACCCATACACTTTTACATTCACACACACATACACTACGGCCAATTTAGCTAATCCAATTCACCTGTACCGCATGTCTTTGGACTGTGGGGGAACCGGAGCATCCGGAGAAAACCCACATGAACAAGGGGAGAACATGCAAACTCCACACAGAAATACATATATCATTTATATATTTATATATTTATTTATTTAATATTTGGTATTATTATTATTATTATTATTATTATTATTATTATTATTATTATTAATTCTAAATTACTATTGTCAAAAGATTAATCATGGTTAATTGCATCCAAAATAGAAGCTTGTACTTGTATATACAGCAGTTCTGTCTGTTTCTCGAATCTGATTGGCTGATAGCCGTGTGATATTCTGCAATAACAGCACTCTTTTCAGCCTTGTGTATTACTCCGCCCACGTGAAGAGACCGCAGATCAATAGACTCACTATAGTTTGACAATTATTGCAGCTGTTGGACAAGATGATGTACTTTACAGGCTTTTTAGGCGAGAATGTAGTTGTTTAGGTTGCAGCTATGCAGTTTATTTACAAGGATAGTGCCTATTTGTAAACATTTATAATTTGGGAGATTCAACGCTTCAGCAGCCAAGACGGTTGTGCTACAAGATGGCAACAGAGGCTGCATAATAAGTCCTAAGTTTTCTTTTCATATTTCAAACTACAGCTGATCAAATCATTATAGAACAGGTGTGTGACATTCTAAGTCGATCTCTCTCTTTTGTATGTTGTAGTGCTGTATTTATACCATAGTAATCTGCTAGTGTTTGCTTTGCTTTGGCTTTTTCGAGGTTAATTATTGTGATCTTCCGATTGCAACAGAGAAAGACTGGGAAATCTCTGTAGACTGATGGCATTTCATGCAGTTTAGCCTTATAATCTTAAAATGTAAGCAAAATCACCTGTTTTGTGATCACTTTAGACATTATGCTAGAGAATCATTCAAACACTAGCTCTAAAGTGAAGTGCTTCAAAGAAACTGCTTCTGCTGTTCTTATGTCAGCTGCAGATGTGAATGAATGTCGGAAGAAAGGAGTTCCTTGTACAAAACGTTTTTAGACTCTCCGTGTTTGATTTTCTTTTTTTTTATACATGATTATGCTGTCAAACTGTTGTATAAATGCAATATTACACGAGTAGCAGTACGATATGGCTGTATATCGTCACTGGTGGGACACTAAGGCACTCAGCCTGAGGCCTCGAGTCAACATACGCCTCCCACTGCTACTCATGTGATATTATACAAACATATATTTTGGATGCAATTAATAGTTTGACAGCAGTAGAATATAGTCAAATACAAAATCTTTTTAGGACCTTTCGGTTTTTACACCATTTGTTTGTTTCATAAAAATCAACAGTTTCAGATCGGTAATGTTATTTACACTGATGAAAAGTGCAAACATAAAGGATCTGCCAGGTGAAGAGTACAGCAGTGCTTCAGCTTTGAATGATGTCCCTCTGGCCTTGCTGCAGCACAGGTCCTCTGGGTGTTTACTGTAATTGCTCTCTCTCTCTCTCTCTCTCTCTCTCTCTCAGGCTAATTTCAGATGGTGCCACACACAGCGGGTCTGTGAGTGTAATAGGGTTTGCGCGTGGATGAGCCCGCGGCTGCTGAGACTCAGACTGATGTTCAGCAGATAAAGCCGAGCTCACTGTTCCCTACTACACGGCTCATCAGATTGATTGTGTTCTGCCGAGCCGCTGTTTTGCGCTCATTAGTTCTCTAATTCATATAATCAATAATATGGATTACCAAGACGTTCAAGTGTTTGCTTGCTGGGCTGAACTAATTCAATGACGTATGGCAATAACTTGACAGTATTACTAGCACTGTCCCTTAAGGAAGAGCCAAGCAAGCGAGTTACTCAATCAGAGTAGTCAATCTAGCTCCAATTCACACACACACACCAATAAGGACTCTATAAGGTAAAAGTATACACTGTAAAAATAATACATAAATCAGTTTTTAAGAAAGTTCCCTGGCTCAAGGTGTATTAAAGGTCTTAATTCTATTGTTTAACTGTATATATGTATATAACTTTTAACCATATACTAGTGCTGGTCAAAAAAAAAACATGTAAATTAATCACATCCAAAAAAAAAATTGGTTTGACAATATATATGAGCAATATCACACTCGTGCGCTGGCTCGAGGTCGCAGACTGAGTGCCTTAGTGCCCCACCGGTGATGATTTACAGCCATATCAAACTGCTACTCATGTGATATTGCGTTTATACAACAGTTTGAAGGCATAATCGTGTGTATAAAAAAGAAAATCAAACAGGAGAGTCTTAAAAGCCTTTTTGTATGAGGAACTACTTTCTTCCGCCGTTCATTCACATCTGCAGCTAACCAAACAGGTGCTTTTGCTTACATTGTAAGATTATTAGGCTGAATGAAATGAAATGCCATCAGTCTACAGAGATTTCCCAGTATTTCTCTGTTGCAATCAGGAGATCACAGTAATTAACCTTAAAAAGGCCAAAGCAAAGCAAACATTAGAAGATTACTATAGTATAAATACAGCACTACAACATACAAAAGAGAGAGATTGACTTAGAATGTCATTTACCTGTTTCATAATGATTTGATCAGTTGTAGTTCAAAATACGAAAAGAAAACACTGAGTTTTTCTACCCTAAAGGGCTTGTTATTTGGTATTGTCTACAAAAATCCTGATCTGAGCATCCTTAGTATTCAATGATTTATTCATTTCTTTTTTTCTGATATTACAGTTTTTCTCAGTCGCTTTGGTGCATTTCCCCCAACACTATTTACATTTGCACAACAGATAATGCATTTCTCAAAACAATTAGTCATTTGTGCACATCATAGTAGCAGTTTCTCATTCCTTCCAGCAAATTGCAACTGCTTTTGGACATGCATCAATTGCTTTCATTCGACTCTCTGCTGTTTGTAACATTATCATTTGCTTATTTCATGTCAGTCAAAATTAACTAAACTTGTGGATGCTGAATATATAAAACTAATAGTTCTCATTTCATTACTTAAGTCATTGCATACAAAAATGTTGAACTAGTTGTCAAAATCTGACAAGCTCATTTTATTAAAAAATATTTTTTTTTCTAAAAATGTTTAAATTGAACAATTTGATGAATGATTTACAGACCTGTGTATGTTGTAGGTTCAGTTGCAATATGCACTGCAATATTGTTTACATTTATGCACAGCTCTACCCAAAGGAAGTTTATGTTTGTTGTAAATAAGGGTGTATTTGTTCTTTTGCACAATGCTGTGAATAAATTAGAATTGTAAAGACTAAATGCAGTAAAAATGTGAAACATTCATATTCAGTGTCTTGTACTCGGATACGTCACTAAATGCAGTGATGTCTAACTTTACTGTCGTTTTCAAATGGCTGTGCAAATAGTATATAGTGCTGTCTTGAGCATTTTCAGGACGTGTCACCAAAATGTGACGTTTTTGCATTAGAATAAATTTACTGTCATAAACTGTCATAATAAAAACCTGTCAGAGCCATTTGACTATCTTGTTTATAAACAATGGTGTCAGGACTTTTCATCTTAAAGACACTGACACTTTCATTGACATGAATACTTGCTTTTGATGAATGAGCTCTCCATTTTGAGCAAGTGACACGCTTTTGCAGGTCATCCACTAGGTTTTGCTGTTTGAACTAATTGTTTTGAGAAATGCATTAACTGTTGTGCAAATGTAAATAGTGTTGTGAGAAATGCACCAAAGCGACTAAGAAAAACTGTTATATTTATTACTATTAAATTAATACATCAATCCATAAAATACTACAATCCTAAGAAGATGAAGATGAAAGTTTAAAAAAGCTATTAATTAAAACAAATCCATACGATCTACAGCAAAAAACCCAAAAGTAACATTGAAAAAAAAAAGAGAGAAGCTTAACCCACATTCACCTGCCACTACCTGGACTTGAATCTGCAACCTTTTGATCACAACTATTACTGTCTAACCATCAGGCTTTGCCCACTATATGCCTTATCTCCCGTCTCACAAAAAAAAAGACAAAATCTTTGCTCAGAGGCCGATTTCAACTGAAGGAGTGGGGATAAAGAGAGAGTCCACAGAGTACACAGAGAAACAGAATAGGTTTCTTTGCAGACTTTCATTCAGCATGTTTGCTCCCTGCCTATAAACCACAAAAATGACATTTTCCTTTCAACCTTGACACGAGATATATCAGATTCTGTAGAGGTGTGTAAAAGTTTCTTGTGTTGTGCAGAGCTGAAAGAGCTGGGGTCTATTTAGTGCCAAATAACACCAATGCTACTCAATGTGTGCAGGACAACATAAATCGTATTACAGTTTTTCTCAGTGGCTTTGGTGCATTTCCCACAATGCTGTTTACAGTTGCACAACAGTTTATGCATTTCTCAAAACAATTAGTCATTTGTGCACATCATCCTCATTTCATTACTGGAGTCATTACATACAAAAATGTTGAACTAGTTGTCAAAATCTGTCAAGCTCATTTTATTTAAAAACTTTAAATCTTTTTTCTTTTGAAATGTCTTCTAAATTGAACAATTTGATGAATGATTTACAGACCTGTGTATGTTGTAGGTTCAGTTCCAATATGTACTGCAGTATTGTTTACAGTTGTGCACAGCTCTACCCAAAGGGAGTTGATGTTTGTTGTAAATAAGGGTGTATTTATTCTTTTGCACAATGCTGTGAATAAATTAGAATTGTAAAGAGCAAATGCAGTAAAAATGTGAAACATACATATTCAGTGTCTTGTACTCAGATACCTCACTAAATGCAGTGATGTCTAACTTTACTGTAGTTTTTAACTGGCTGTGCAAATAGTATATAGTGCTGTCTTGAGCATTTTCAGGAAGTGTCACCAAAATCTGACGTTTTTTGCATTGGAAAAAATGTACAGAGTAAACTGTCATAATGAAAACATGACAGAGCCATTTGACTATCTTGTTCATAAACAATGGTGTCCGGACTGATCATCTTGATCACACTGACACTTTCATTGACATGAATACTTGCTTTTGAGGAATAAGCTATCCTTTTTGAGCAAGTGACACGCTTTTGCAGGTTATCAACTAGGTTTTGCAGTTTGTACTAATTGTTTTGAGAAATGCATTAACTGTTGTGCAAATGTAAATAATGTTGTGAAAAATGCACCAAAGCGACTGAGAAAAACTGTAGTTATGTTAATCTTTATTGATTTGTCCCCAATCACATTATAAAAAGTTATTAAATCTGAAGAACTAATAATAATAACTTTAAACTATATATGTTTTATAAAGCTAAAAAGCCTGAGGTCAAATATAAGATTATGGACGTGGCCGTGCAGAGGCCAAAAATGATAGATAGATAGATGGATATATAGATAGATAGATAGATAGATAGATAGATAGATAGATAGATAGATAGATAGATCATGGTTTGGGTTTAGATTCAGTATGGGGCCATGCGAGAAATCTACATAGTGGAAGGCAACATCAACAGCCTGAGGCATCAAGACATTTGTGCTGCCCATTACATTACAAACCACAGAGAGGACAAATTCTTCAGCAGGATAGCGCTCCTTCTCATACTTCAGCCTCCACGTCAAAATTTCTGTAAGTACAGAAGGCCGAGGTGCTCCAGGATTGGCCAGCCCAGTCACCAGACATGAACATTATTGAGCATTCCTAGGTTAAGATAGAGGAGGAGGCATTGAAGATGAATCCAAGGAATCTTAATAAACTGCAAGAACGCTTTCTTTGCTATTCCAGATGACTTTATTAATACGTTATTTGAGTTAATGCAGAGATGTATGAATGCAGTTCGCCAAGCTCATGGGAGTCATACACAATATTCATTATTTTCCCACTGCACCATGACTTTATATTCTATACTGTACATTATTTCTGTTCAGTGACAAGACTTTTGTCTAAGCAAAGTCAGACCTTACTGTCCTAATAAAATAATAAAAAATCAAAGCATGATCATATTTTATTTTGGTAAAATAAGCTTAATCTAGAGGCCTTTGCCTTTCATATTAGCCACTTCTGACACCAAATTATCAACTAGAAATCAAGTTATTATTTGTGGTTCCTAAAACTTGGATAGGCAACAAGACTTTTGTCAAGTAGTGTATCATAAACATTTTTCGGTCAATCGATAAAATTGGTAGGGTTTAGGGAAGGTGGAGAGTGGGTCAGTTGATTGGTCGGTCAGTCAGTAAGTCATTCAGTCAGTCACAAGATCAGTCAACAGCAGGCGCGAACGACACTGCCGAGAGAAATTTGAGATATAAAAAAGCGTACACAACAAAAACTTCATAAATACATACCTCCTATGATGTATTTCGCGGCCTCCAGAAACGTATATAGAGACACGTTTTTTAGAATGAGCCTGGGTTTAAAATATTGCATACAATATAACATACAATAGAGCTCCGTGCTGAGGAACATAAGGGAAAGAATGCCTATTGAAATGCATTAGTTAATGGTTAAGTTGAGAAAAATTTGTGTGAACGCGAATCAACAGTTTGTGACTACATAATGAACTGCCATGAATCTTGATTGGCTTGTGTGGACAGGGCACTAAAGTTCCATTAGAAAATGGAAACAAAACACAAACAGATTGCAAGAGAAACATGTGCATATAAGTTTTAACAACATTCTTATTTCTGTACATTTTGTAAAGGATGACCTTTGGTGAAAAGTTAGTCAGTTATCATATCTTTTGCTCATTATTTTTACTTGAATCTTGGGTATAGAAGGCTACAAATTTTACTATAGTAATCATACTGTAACTGCATTGAAGCAACGGACATTGATTTTCTTTTTCTCATCTCGGAACTGACATAATAAAATGTACCTTGGTTGCAGTTGCTTTAGAAGAGACTGAAAAAAATCAATAAATGTAATTATCGCATTAAAAAAGTGCCTTTAAAGACTTTTAATAATGCTGCAAATCTGTACATACATTCTTACGCTAAATGAAATGTAAGGTATTGTGAATTGTTTTTTCCCAGAATGATAAATATTTGAAGAATGTCCCTTCAAACATCAGGATCCATACTGTTCTCCTATTGAAAGAGCCAGCAGGGACTGTTGAAAGAGTCCATTTCAAGGCCAGGCTTTCAGTCAATGTTGAATTCTTGGTATAAAAAAGAGGCCGCAGTCGATATGTCTAGAGACAGACGTGAATGAGAAAATGAAGGAGCTTGATTTACACATTTTCCTTGAATTTCTAAATCTCACAAGCACATCAAAAACACAGTATGACTTCAAATTAACTTCTCCTTACACACTCTACTTCAACTTAGAGGTGAATTTAGTGGCATCTGAGTAGATGTTGGATATTAGGGGTGTAATAAATATGTGTTTTGACAAAGATTTTGTCAAATTATGATTCCGAACTCTGAAACATCTAACACAAATTCACACACATACACACACACACACACACACACACACACACACACACACACACACACACACACACACACACACACCAAGATATCGTGAGGTGGTAGATAAAAAAAAAATAATAAAATACAGGAAAGGAAAAACTAAACCTAAATCTACATAGCCTTTTGTGAAAAGTGTTAAAACAAAACTTAACTCTTGGTTTATCACACCTGAGTTCAATTTCTCTAGCCACACCCAGGCCTGATTATGACCAAACCTGTTTGCAAACAATAAATAACATAAATAAGGCCTGCTTGAAAAAGCGAGGTATACCAAAAGATCCTCAAATGCTAGACATCTACTTCATCTTAAAGGTAAATTTTGTTGTGTTTCAGTAGAAGTTAAATAGTTGAGGTATAAATATTTTTTTACAATTATGATTCTGAAAAATACACACCACAAGAGAAAACTAAATGGTAAGATGGTCGCTTATAAGTTAATAAACAAACAAATTTTAAACAAAATCTAAAACTACATAGCCCTGTTTGTTTCATTCATTCATTAATTTTCCTTCTGCTAAGTCCTTTTATTTATCAGGGGTCACCACAGCTGAATGAACCTCCAACTTTTCCAGCATATGTTTTAGACAGCAGCTGTCCCATACACTCTCATTCACACTCATACACTATGGGCAATTTCATTCAATTATTCATTTTCTTTTCGGCTTAGTCCCTTTATTAATCTGGCCACAGCGGAATGAACCACCAACTTATCCAACACATGTTTTATGCAGCTGATGCCCTTCCAGCTGCAACCCATCTCTGGGAAACATCCACACACACTCACTCACACTCATACACTACGGACAATTTATCTTACCCAATTCACCTGTAATGCATGTCTTTGGACTGTGGGGGGAAACCCGAGCACCAGGAGAAAACCCGCGCGAACGCGGGGAGAACATGCAAACTCCACACAGAAACGTTAACTGACCCAGCCGAGGCTCGAACCAGCGACCTTCATGCTGTGAGGTGAAAGCAATACCTACTGCGCCACTCCGTCGCAATGCGTTGAATTTATTAACACTATTTAAAATTAAATTCTTCCCTAACACAAGTTGCTTATTTTACGTCATAATTTAATGACAACAAATCACACAACTTATATAGTATGTTGGGGAAATTTGTGTTTTATATTTTGTCCAATATATAGGCTAAATGTAATATAAATGTACTGTAATGTCAAGATGAAAAAAACATATTCAGAAAAGAAACCAGCTCCAATATAAGGCAGATCTGCAAACAAAAGCAGCAGTACATTCAAAGTACCCAGCTGTGTTTAGTCCAGCCATTATTCAGAACCACACTGTGTGTATGAACATTTACATGCAGTCAGAATAATAAAACAGCACTGGACAAAATGTCCAGCAATCATTCAGAGCCATTATAGTCCTAATATAAATGAACAAATTCATAAAAAGCAGCTGTAATTTGCAATGTTAATTTTAACAGCAACAGTTTATGTACAATAGTTTATATTAATCCATGTGGTGATTTCATGTCTTTCATAACAATTTATTAAGCATATTGTCTCCTCCATTGTACAGTAAATATGTTGATGTGTGTGTGTGGAAGCCAAACATTACATAAGTGTGAAAGTAAGTCTCATGGGCGTTCAGGCACAACAAAAGAGGCTCTGCACAAAATGCTCCAAGATATACATTTGCATTTGTTAAGCTGACAGCATGGGAATTTCTACTCAGTATACAGTACACTCTCCAGATTAGTCTCTGGGCATTGACAAAATGTGAGAAAAGTAAATATATCTAAACTTGAAGGCAAATGAAAACGTCCCAAGTTCGAGTCCCGGCTCACGGACATTTTTCCGGTCGCATTCCTCTTTGCGTTCTCCAATTTCACTTCTTGCCTATATACTGTCCTGTCATAATAAATGCAAAATTGCAAAAATAAATCTCTGCTAAGAAAACAGAGAAAATATAAACCTAAAAAAGTAATTTATTGCACCTTTCTGCGATACGATACTGTACCATTATCGCGATGATACTTTTTCGATATATTGTGCTGCCTATTGTGTTCAACATAAAATAAAACTCATAAAGGTTTGGAACCACTTGAGGGTAAGTTGCATCATAGGCTCATTCTGAAAACGTAGCCCTATATGTACATTTCTGGAGATTGCATATTATTTAGCAAGAGGAACGTATCGCATTTTGTCTTTAAAACGAACGCTACGGGGTGGTATAACGCCGTTCCTTTTTGGGCTAGCAGCTGACTGCTTACCTCCGTATGGATGGCTTTCACACTGTTACCAGTTTGTCTGATGGCTCGCATACTTGAGACACAGAGAAGTTGATTGGGACGACGGGGTTTGAGTCTGGCCAAGAACGGTACCAGAAAGCGGGTAAGACAAAAACAAAAGCCAAAAAATAAAATAAACATAAAAAAGTAAATAACAGGGTGAGAATGTGGTAAAATCTCAAAATGTGGATTGCTTTTCAAAACGCTGTGGGTTGGGTTTAGGGAAGTGGGTTGGTAAATAGTGAGTAAATACTTTTTTTTTCATGAACTACCCCTTTAAATGTGCTTAAAGCACCAACATTTTATTTGTTTCCAACCTAATAAGGCATTGCTTTGCATCGGGTTAATGGATTGTTGTGTGTTTTAAGTAATCATTCATCATTTGTTACTTGATTTTGTGCTTGATTGTGTGTCTTGAATCTTTATCACAATCCTGTTCTGTGTAATGCCCATCACGCCAACATCCCGCCAACATATTCCATGCTTCACTGATCATATATTCCAAATTAGCATTTTGCTTTCTGAGTCAGTAACTGGCCCTCAGTCAATGCATTGATGAAATGAACAGTTGGATGTGCCAAACCTTTCTTCAGTTAAACAAAGAGAAAACTGAAGCCATTGCATTTGGGAACAGAGATGAGGTTCTCAAGGTGAATGCGTACCTTAGCTCTAAGGGTCAAACTTCCAAAAAATAAGGTCAAGAATCTTGGTGTGATTCTGGAGTCAGATCTGAATTTCAGCAGCCATGTCAAAGCAGTAAGTAAATTAGCATACTGTGATCTCAAAACATTTCAAGAATTAGATGCTTCGTTTGCAGTGTTGTTCATGCTTTTATCACCAGCAGGATGGATTACTGTAATGTACTCCTCACTGACCTTCCCAAAAAGACAGTCAGACAGTTGCAGCTCATCCAGAACGCTGCTGCCAGTATTCTGACCAGAACCAGAACATCAGAGCACATCACGCCTGTCCTCAGGTCTTAACATTGGATCGCAGTTACATTCAGAATATATTTAAGTATTACTATTTATTAAAGTGTTACTACTTGTCTATAAACCACTAAATGGCCTAGGACCTCAAAACATCACAGATGTGCTCACTGAATCATTTTTAATTCTTTTAATCATTTTTATTTTTTGTTTCTTTTATTCTTGTTTATGTAAAGCACTTTGAATTACCATTGTGTATGACATGTGCTATATAAATAAACTTGCCTTGCCTTCTTAGCTTTACATGCTTTTACATTTAAAGATAGAACTGAAGTGAATCATGCAGACAAAAAGGTATATTTCTGTCAGTATACTGAACCTAAATGTGAATAAATGAACACGTCAATACCTTACGATGATTTTACAGTACTTTCCAGTTTAAAGTAAGTCAATATTCCCCGAACACTACTGAGAAAATAAATCAAATACATAAATCTTGTGTGTTCTACCTCATACACCAGTGTTTTTACTTTGATCCAGTTTACTTATTGAACATAGATATTACAGGCAGAGCTCACAACATATGTTATGTAATAAAAGCAGACACATCATCTATTGAGCTTCCATCCTATTACCTACAGCATTTATTTATCTCAGAGATCCTTCTTGTACAAGTCAGTTAAGGCAGGTTTGTCATACAGATATAGACAAGCAAACCACTGATCTAAAAGCTTGCCTAAACCCAGTGTTGGAGATATTAATTTAAAAAAGTAATTAGTTATAGTTACTAGTTTAGAAATTTTAAACTTTAAATATTTACCACAACTGGCCAACAAGTGAAAAAATAAATGATGATTCTTAATAAATCTAACATAAAAACAGTGCAAATATGACAGTATTATTTTTTAGAATATTATTTGTAGATTTATTTCAGGTATAAAAATGACATTGACATATTTAACCGCGGTTAAAACACAGATTCAGCAATTACATAAGATACTGTACATTACAGCCTGTTTTTTTCAACAAAACTTCTGATGTTTTTTTTTTTTTTTAATCCTGGTATAATTTAAGTTAATCGCTTTCACTTCCACCGTTCCTTCTCGCTGACGCCATATGGCCAAACCCCACTTTCATTCCTGGCAAGCTGATGATATGGAAATAGATTGTAAAGTACTTCGTCAAAATATACTGACATGATTGACTTGTTGACTACTATTGCTTATTTTTGCATGTCAGAATAACACTAAACTAGTTCTAGTTGCTTTCTGTCTCTGTCTATTCCTTTGAAAGCATCACCTGTGTTTTTTAGCAAATCATCATCAGTTATGTGGTTGTCCCACCCCTACACAAACACACACACCAATCATTATCAGTTATGTGGCTGTCCCACTCCTACACACACACACACACACACACACACACACACACACACACACACACA
>CAIGQZ010032926.1:1979447-1997879 GCA_903798205.1 Danio tinwini | reverse complement strand
AGATAGATAGATAGATAGATAGATAGATAGATAGATAGATAGATAGATAGATAGATAGATAGATAGATAGAAGATTTACACTATGCATTAATAACGTAATCATAAATATTCATATTTGAATGCTTGCATACTAATAGAGCTCTTTTAATCACAACAGTGCATGTAGGAGTCAGTAGTAGGACTTGGCCGGGATCCCAGTGTAAAGACAACACTTGAGGGATTGACGCGTTCAGATCCCTGCATTGGCTAACCTTTCTGTGCGGCTTTATTATTAATTTTGCACGCAGCTAATACTGTGCCACCAGAGGCCCTCCCCCGTTTGGCCTCTCATGAATATCGGGTGAGGGTGACAGCTAAGCCACGGCTCCAACAAATGAAAACGCTTTTAATTTACAAATCGATACGTCTCATTACTGCAGAAGTAAAACACAGAGCAAAAGGAAAGGAATAGCTGAGTTTTGGTGCTTAGAGAAAAACGTACTAATCAAAGCTGACATCTCTAAAAAAAACACACACAGACTGTAGCTGAACATGTGTAAATACAATGTCAACATCTGCACCACAGAGCCTTCAGTCTTTTACAATTTCATGCTAGACGTAAATCATTTATGGAGCCCTGAAGTTCTGCTGGAGCTGTAATTTATTCATCAGCGGTCCCCCCTCCAAAATACACCCGTCTTTTTGAATTTCCACAGCGTTCTCTTGAGAGAGGACAAGCGAATGAAAAGAGGGGGTAGAGAGGGAGTTTTCGGAGACAAGACTGCATGTTGATAAATCATCCTACACACACTAAAGACTGCAAATACTTAAAGATAAAGCAGCAAACATGACGGCATACAGATTTTGTGTAGAACTAAAGGCAGTTAGGCAAATTTATGATTCAATTTTGACTCATTTCCACGCTCAAAACATAATCGCATAATAAGCGCTAATTAAAGAGCAAAGTGAAAAACGCTATGGCTAGATTTTACATTAGGATCTAGGGTAGGCAACTGAGAGAAGGCAAGTGATACTGCTGTGCAAAAAAACAAAAAAAACAAAAACAAACGGCCCCTCCTGAGATTTCTGGGAAATTTATTTATTCATTTCACATCAGGGGTTGCCACAGTGAAATGAACCGCCAACTATTCCAGCATATGTTTTAACCAGCGGATGCCCTTCCAGCCACAACCCATATACTCTCACATTAACACACGCACAGTCATACACTATGGACAATTTACCTAGCTTCCCAGTGATGGGTTGCAGCTGGAAGGGCATCCGCTGCGTAAAACATATGCTGGATAAGTTGGTGGTTCATTCCGCTGTGGTAACCCCTGATGAACAAAGAAACTAAGCTGAAAAGAAAATGAAAGAATGAATGAGTTCACCTATAGCGCATGTCTTTGGACTGTGGGGGAAACTTTTCCAGATTTCCAGTGTTCTAGCTTTAATTAATTAGTCTGGACAACTAAACGTGTTTAAAGTCATAATTGCCTATCTTTTGCCTTTGTATGGCAGAATAGCAAGTTAATTTTTTAAAATAATGAAATAATAAAACCCACTTCTTCTCCAAAACACATGAATGCCCTCAGCCACAATAGATGGTGCTGATCGAGGGTTGAATACAATGGCTTCATCTGAAATTGTATACTTCCCTACTATATTCACTCCCTGACAGAAGTCTTGTCGTCAAGCCCAGTTGTAAGAGCAACAAATAATAACTTGACTTCTAGTTCATCATTTGAAAAAGTGTCAGAAGGTCGATTTTGATTGGAAGATGATGAATTATCTGTTGAACTGCATTCAATCATCAAAAATACTGCGGAACCCGTATTGGAACCCGAAATCAGTCAAATTTGGTGAGAAAAAATCATGGTTTGGGGTCACATTCAGTATGGGGGCGTGCGAGAGATCTACAGAGTGGATGGCAACATCAACAGCCTGAGGTATCAGGACATTTGTGCTGCCCATTACATTACAAACCACAGAAGAGGGCAAATTCTTCAGCAGGACAGTGCTCCTTCTCATACTTCAGTCTCCACATCAAAGTTTTTGAAAGCAAAGAAGGTTAAGGTGCTCCAGAATTGGCCAGCCCAGTCACCAGACATGAACATTATTGAGCATGTCTGGGGTAAGATGAAGGAAGAGGCATTGAAGATAAATCCAAATAATCTTGATAAACTCTGGAAATCCTGCAAGAATGCTTTCTTCGCCATTCAGGATGATTTATTATTAAGTTATTTGAGTCATTGCAGAGAGGTATGAATGCAGTCCTCCAAGCTCATAGGAGTCATACACAATATTCATTCTTTTCCCACTGCACCATGCTTTATATTATACAGTGTACATTATTTCTGTTAAGTGACAAGATTTTTCTCTTGGCAAAGTTAAACCTGTCCTAATTAAATAATTAAAAATCAAGACATGAATATATTTTATTTTGGAATGTAGTAGAACATACTTTTCTAACGATCATGTAGTAAGTTTAAATTCAAACGTAGTACTTGAGTAGTATGCAATTTCGGACAAAGCCAATGCTTTTTCATAGCTAACGTTAGATTGTTTAAAGCTAGATTAGCTTACATCTCACGTCATTGCTTGTCACTTTCTTGAAATAAGTCCAAAGTAGCATTTACCAATATAGTTCCTCTAAAGGGAGCAATCAAAAATGTATCAATGTAAAAATGTGAAATTGGAGGTGCGTCCCAAATCGCATACTTATGCACTATTCTACGCCATTTTGTAGTGTAAGTACCCAAATTGTGTTTGAGAAGTCGGTAAGTGAGAAGTCTTAGTTCAATGAACGCAAACTGTTGTAGATTATTAAAGACGCAAACCCCTCACTGCACGTCAGCTGCACCTTCAGGAAACCTCCTAATACCTGCAGCACGAAGACTTTATGATTGTTTATGAACGTCAAAAGTGGCTGATCTGTTCGGCAAAACATTTGACTGCGTGTCACCGCATATCAAACGATATACGCAAATTTTTACGCAACCGTCATTTTAAAACACGAAAGCGAGGCTGAAACATCACTTTAATATCATTCAGTTCAGTTTAATTTAAACAATTTAAAGCATATTAGTGTCACGGTTGCGGATCTGTCTGTTCTCTTATGTGTGTGTGTGTGTGGGTATGGGTTTGTTTGTTTGGGTGTACCTTCACCGCATGGCTGTCTGTGTTTACATGTCGTCAGCTGAGCGGTCACGTGCTTTGCTGTTGCTCAGCATCGCTCAGCTGTTAATCAGTGGTCCACAGGTGCAGCGCGTTACAGCGCGCCTTTATCTGTTCAGTGTTTGTATCTCGTGTTGTCAGTTTGTTGTAGTTCACGTCTGTGTCTGTTCTCTGTTAGGCTTCTCTCGCTGAATCCGCTGGTGGTGAGTCATCATAAAGGTCTGTTGCTTTTGGACTTGTCAAGCACGGCTTGGTTTCATTGAAGTCGTTACCGCTGTTTGCACTGATGATACTCACAAGCAGGGCTTGACATTAACTTTTTTGATCACCAGCCACTGTGGCTAGTAGTTTTCCAACATTACTAGCCCCTCACCATTTTCACTAGCCACAATTTTGTTGTGGCTAGTGTGTGTATAGACTATCCCGTCACAAAATCGTATTTTGTGACAGGATAGTCTATACACACACGGCTTTCTGACGCTACCTACCGAGTCATCTAAGTTACCGAGAGATGAGGAGGATTTGTTTTCTCCCATTCACCGTGCGATAACAAACATTGGATTAGCAGTTCCTCGCATACAATATGTCATTTGTCACAGGCAACATGCAGGAAATGTTCCTGAATAAAAAGTGAAAGTGCCAAACTGCAGTTAAAGTCGACAAATTAATCATTTGGCAAGTAATTTGTTCACTGATGTCCATGTAAACACAGTCACTGTCTTTCTCCCCTGCGTCTGTGCTTGTTTTGCCTCGTGCCTGCCCAAACGGAAACTCCCATGTTTGCAAATCTTTCCCTCCTCCGACACTCCCACCTAAACGGAGCTGGACAAACCCACTTTTCCTGACTTTTTCCAAACTAGAGGTGTGAAAACAGCCAGCTGAGACAGGGGGTTTCATGGCCCTTTAAGAATGCCATCAACAGCGCTTAAATGTTAACGAGAAATAGCCGTTTATTTTATTACATTACCAAAATTTTGTATAGTGACAAGTCCAATATAGTGAAGAATCAGTTCATTAACTGGAGTTTGATAAACGGCATCTAAAATGTGTGTTTGGGAAAGAAAACCTTATCTAACTAGTGCCATTTCCCTTAACTTAGCTGAAAATGAGGTTAAATATCCCTTTTTATTTTCATTATTCATTCAGAACAGACCTTCGGGTGACTCGGAAGGCGGTGAAATTATAAATTTGTGTCACTTTCTCTTCGCTGATAAGATATACAGCCAGGTACACAATATTCCTGTGTGACTCAGGCAATACTTCCAGGTTTCTTCCCACCGCAGCCTCGATTTCGCTGTTAATAATGGCGGCTGCATGAAATCAGTCCATAACTAAAGAAGTCTCCACTGTGCTGAGCGAGATCCCTTACTGAACAGCACGTCTTCGATGACTTAAGCGTGCCCAGGCCCGAATGTAATGTGAATAAGGGCCGTCGGGGAAGACAGGAGGGGGGACAAGCGTGCTTTGGCTCGATTAAAAGCAACTGTACATAGTGTGAGTACGCCTTAATAGACATCTAAACATAGACGGCTTGACTAAAACAAGGCCAAACCTAGGCTGTCAGTGAAAATCTAATAGACGTCTAAGAATAGCCCAAGACTAGACTAGTCGTCAAATAGACAGATTAGACAGACTTTATATGTGTAGTCATTCATTTCTGTTTATTTGATGTCTAGTCTAGTTTTGGCCTATTCTTAGATGTCTATTAGATTTCTATTAGTTTTAGCCAAGACGACTATGTTTAGGCATCTATTAGACATCTTTTAAAAACAAAAAAATGCTTGCTGTGACTATACTAATCTTAGTAGTATATTCTCATTTGGCATTATTACTCAAGACGTCTGGACCCCTGTTTCTATGTAACAGAAAGATATTTTACCAGTAATGCAGATCATCTATGGCCACCAATAACAGAATCGAATCTGGCGCTAGAAACACCCACTACAATCCACAGTACAGTCCATTTAATGACCTCCATTAGCATGCGCAATAGCATTAGTAATGCTTGCCTGAACAAACACCATTAAAAACCATACCAGACTCGATTTCATTTAATGCTGAATACCCATTGCAGATAAGCTATGCATCAGTGAGCAAAATACAAGACACTTACTTCAGGCACCACGAATAAGCAAGCGATATTTTGGCTAAATTTCCATCATTACGGGAAGGGGGGTGCGTATTACGCTCTTTATTCAAAGACTTATTAGCATTGCCACCGGCAGTCGAAACCTCAAATCCATTTCGGCGCAAAATCGGAGGCCGATATGCCGTCTTTAAAAGTGGCTTTCACGCTACTCTACAAGCCAGGCAGAGGCTTAATATATTACACAGCATGAGCTTTCACTTTTACCAGCAGAAAATATCAACCTCAAATATAGCGCCGCTCGCAGAGAACATGTGTTTGAACAGCCCCAAATTTGCAGAGAAACCACCAACAAACATTAGCCTGCCTTTATTCATCTTCCAAACTACAGACAGCATCTAATACAAATCTGCAGCTCTTGGATTCTGCAGCATCGTATTCCTTCTCTGTGACAGAAATTGCATTCAATTGAACACTTTCGATTCTTTCCTGCTGACTATTTGCAGTCTGATGGACGTCTAAACACGGAAAATTCCTGAAATTTGTGCGCAGCTAAGGTCATCTGCTCCGGTTTCGGCCTTTTCAATAGGTCACCCCGTCAGACGGAACAAAAATATGAAACTATCAGTTTATGATAGTACATAAGCTTGACAAAGATGTATTGATTGAAGACATGCAACTCATATCATACATTTATTAATTTTCCTTTGGCTTAGTCCCTGTATTTATCAGGGATCGCCACAGCGGAATGAACCGCCAACTTATCCAGCATATGTTTTACACAGTGGATGCCAAATTAGCTTATTTAGTTCACCTATATTGCACGTCTTTGGACTTTAGGGGAAACCGGAGCACCCAGAGGAAACCCACGCCAACACGGGGAGAAACTCCACACAGAAATGGCAACTGACCCAGCCGGGACACGAACTAGCGACCTTCTTGCTGCGAGGTGACAGTGCTAACTACTAAACCATCGTGTCACCTAACTCATATCAAATATTAATAATGTTTTAAGACTGTTCTTTAAAGATTGTTTAATCTTAAAGGGATAGTTCACGCAAAAATGAAAAAGGACTCATTCCCAAGTGGCTCCAAACCTTTATGAGTTTCTTTCCTTGGTTAAACACACAAAAAAGTATATTTAAAAAAGCTAAAAAGGTGTAACCATTGACTTTCATAGTATGGTTACCGGTTTTCAACACTCTTCAAAATATCTTCTTCTGTATTTAACAGAAGAAAGAACTTTTGAAAGAAGTTTTGAAATGAGTAAAGGGTGGTCGGTCAGTCAGTCAGTCAACAGCGACCTCTGGTGGGTTTACGAAAGAACAGCAGATGTGAATGGCACTCGCGAGAGAAATTTGAGATCTGCAAAACTGAAATTTGCAACAACAAAAAATAAAAACTGCAAAAAAACATAGCTCCTGGAACAAATTTCGCAATCTCCAGAAATGTATATAGGGGTACGTATCAATAATGAGCCTTGGTTGGATTTTGCCTGATAGTTTACACTAAAATCTCGTTTTTGGGCCTGAAAATGCATAAACTTTTCAAAAGCGGAAGTTTTTGAAAACACCACTATTGTCATGTCGATGTAAAGACCCGAAATTGAAAGTCGTTGAAAATGATGACATCATACACTTGTATAAGTTGTGTTTAGGAGAGTGTGCGCTGTAAAAAAATCCGTAATTTTACGGTTTATTTCCGGCAGCTGAGGTGCCGGAAATAAACCGTAAAATAACAGCTGTTAAATTACAGAAATTTACTGTAAAATAAGTTGAATTACAGAAATTTACCAGGAATTTAAATAAGTAAATTTCTGTAATTTTAATGTCCGCTATTTTACAGTAGATTTTTGTAATTTAACGGCCGTTATTTTACAGTTTATTTCCGGCACCCCAGCTCCCGGAAATAAACCTTAAAATTACAGATTTTTTTACAGTGTAGATTAGCATCACTTTCTTATTTCCCCCAACAATTTGTATAAGTTGTGTTTAGGAGAGTGTACACTGTAAAAAAAATCTGTAATTTTAAGGTTTATTTCCGGCAGCTGGGGTGCCGGAAATAAACCGTAAAATAAATGCCGTTAAATTACAGAATTTTTATGTAAAATAACAGAGGTTGAATTACAGAAATTTACCAGAAATTTTAATTTAAGTAAATTTCTGTAATTTAATGTCCGCTATTTTAAAGTAGATTTTTGTAATTTAACGGCCGTTATTTTACGGTTTATTTCCAGCACCCCAGCTGCCGGAAATAAACCTTAAAATTACAGATTTTTTTTACAGTGTAGATTAGCACCACCATGAAACCCAAGTTAAGATTGTAGTTTTTGTCCCATATCGTAACATCGTGACGTACATCCAATTGAAACTGTCCTAAAATGAGAAAAAAATAAAAGCGGTAATAAATAAATAAAGGCGGTCCATGACTTTGTCCTTTGGAAACCGATTGGATCGTTGGAAGATGGGCATGGCTAACAAAACAAAGAAAGATTGACCATTAATTAAAAGCAGGGCAAAAATGAGACACACCCTGATAGCCCCGCCCTAATGGCATTCCATGTGACCAGAAGTGAAGAAAAGTAATTTCTAGGGTAAGGCGAGATTATGGTATTTGATAAAAGACTGAGGGAAAATGAATATTTGCAAAATAACAAAGTGCATTTATACATTATCTATAACAAGCAGTACTATATAAAAATAAGAGAACATTTTGATTTCATTCCAACTTTAAAGGCAAGCGCAAACACACACACACCACAATGGCGGAGCAGGCCTACTAGGTGTGTTGTTGTTGCTAAAGAGTTTGCTAACTTGTGGATATACTTCACATTACAACCAAGCAGAGATGCATCTTACACACACACAGCAAGCAATAAATAGACAAATAACGCCCTGGCATATTAAATACAGCATTTTTGACTATTTTCTGGCTTATATCGTGTAGTCTGAACCCAATTTAAATGGAATGATTTGCAAAAGTTCACGTCATACTAATAACATTTCTAACTGCAGGTTGAGAGCTTTGTGGTTCTAAGGATGCAAGTTTGCAATTGTCTTTTGTTACCGTGCTTTCTGGAAAGTTTGAATCATTTAATCAAATCAATCATGTTCTTATTGATGAAATGTTATCATAGTTGCATAAGGCTCATAAGTTGGTAACTTTGAGCATGAGTCTAAAAAGATTTCAGGCTGAACTGAAGCAATCGTAGGTAAATATTTTGAAAAGAATGGCTGTAAAACTTTTTTGCAATATGAAATGATATCAACACTGAAGGCAATTTGTGGAGCACTGCCAGAAGCGCATTCGAAGAGTGAGCTTTAAATGAAATATGCTAATGTGTGAAAAGTGAAACTTTCAAATGATAGAAGCATATGTTTTATATTAAATTTCAGCTGAAGCCTTCTGGAAATGTCTTGAACAGAAAAAGCACTGAAAATACTACTGTCTAAATGATTTAAAATAATTTTTTTTATTTCTTATTTCCCCCATCAATTTGTAAAGTAATTTATTATTGATTATCTAAACAATTTTTTACTTAATAAAAGGATAGTTTACTCAAAAATAAAAATTTCATTGTCATTTACTCACTTTTTCGGATTTTTCTTTCTTCTGTTAAACACAAAACAAGATATTCTGAAGACTATTTGCTTGTTAAGTGTGACGTCACGCGAAGGGGCTTCCGGCTCCAAGCGATTTATGAAACCAAATAAGGAGACTCATCAAATACTAATAATAAACGTTTACAAAGCCAGAAAGTGATTTTTTTATAAATTGTTAAAGTTTTGGTATTTGTGATGCAGCAAGCCCAATGATTGTTGTGTACACTGACTTTATATGAAATTCAGTTTAAAGGGCACCTATGGTGAAAAATCTACTTTTCAAGCTGTTTGGACAGACATATGTGTAGGTGTAGTGTATAGACCGTCATATTGGGGTGATATAAACACACTCAGTGCTTTTTTTTCAATTTAACAACATAAAAACGGTGGACCAATTGGAGTGGTTTTGAGATCGACCACAACTTGACATAGGAGTGCGGTCCCCCCGCCCACCAATATTGATTGACAGGTGGCCAATACCATCTCCTCAGTATGTTGTTTCACGTCCACCATTTTCAGCGTGTGAGTCAAAGCGACGTCACCAAAGAAACACTCTGCTCTATTTTTAGATGGAAGGTTCATTGGGCTCAATAATAACCACGTTATTGCTCTCCTTGCCGCCAGTGTTTGTAAGTTTTGGTGGGTTTGCATACATGTGTACTTTTCATTGTGTCTTCCTTAAATTTCAGCGGTTTGCATTTCCTGCGGTCACAGAAGCTCCCTGTCATCTTAACTAGGTGCAGCTGGAAAGTGCGAGCGCGCTGCCTCACGTGCTCGTCCCTCCATTGGAAATAACGAACTAACGACGCGCAGCGCAATGCATTTTTCGTTGTCGCGGGTGAAAGTGACGACCGTGGGGTTTGCTCACTATTCTGCCGCCTAGGTCGCCTCTATGGACGCGCTGGCCCTGCTCAGGACACTGTTCATATTTCTGCCGCGCCACAGAGCGTTATCTGAATAGTTTCATTTTAAATAACATGCGAATGTGCGTGTCTGGTGTGCCGCGTCATGGCTCTGAGCGGCACGTCCTGTGTATGACGCCCTTTAGTTATAGCCTCAAGCAGGTCAACCAGAAGTGTCGCTCGGCGACACGCAGCATCGGGCCACGCAGCGGCATGCTTTTTTGAATTCTAAACATAAGTTTCTAACAGGTGACACACCGACGCTGCAAGTGTGCGATACTTTCAACTGTCATGTGCGCGCCGTGTCGCGGTGCATCCGGTGTGTGATGCCCTTCAGTCAAAGTTAATTCCGTGTGCTTTATAAGTCTCGGTGTAGGCTACAAGCTCGGAGCTTTAAACTAGCACACAGTTGGCTGTAAAACTATACAAAGACACAAATGATTTGTGCTCTCTGCTTGGTTTGTGTCTGAGTCGTACAAGTACAGCTGGTTGTACCTGGTTGGTACACTCATGTTGCTTCTCTCTTGTTTGCCTGTCTATTACACAAAGCGGGGGAGCTCTTGGCTCCGCCCCCTTGTTAACTTGGGCGGGAAGTCGAAACTAGTTTTCATGTGAAGCAACACTCCCCTATAACAGCAAACTGTGTACATGCCCCCAAAATGACACTTTTTAACACATCATAATAAATAATAAAAAAAAAAATCTGAATTGTGTTTTGAACTGAATCTAAACTGGCACACTCAGAAGAACCATAATATTAATATTACATCTTAAAAAAGGGGTAAAATAGGTGCCCTTTAATGTGTGATATGAATAAAAAGTGATCATAAATGAATATTTTGTCAATTCAAATGAGTGGCGGCTTGGACCCGGAAACAGAATTACATACGTCACCATCATGTCACCACTTAACAAGCGGATTGGGAAAAAGCAGCCATTGACATCCATGGTAGGAACAAAAAAAATAATAATACTTTGGAATTCAATGGCTGCTGCTTTCCAACATTCTTCAGAATATGTCATTTTTGGGCTGACCCTTTAAATATTGTATTTAAAGGTATAAAAAAATAATAACAATAATAAAAATGGGGGGGTGGGGCTAATCTGTCGGTAAGTTTAATTCAATTCAATTCATCTTTATTTCTATAGCACTTTTACAATGTAGATTGTGTCAAAGCAGCTTAACAGAAGTTCTAGTAAACTGAAACTGTGTCAGTCCAGTCCAAGTTCCGTTTAGTTTAGTTAAGCGCGGTTTAATTTTCACTGCTGAAAGTCCAAACACTGAAGAGGGAATCCATCGATGTGCAGCTCCACAAGTCCCAAAGTGGCAAGGAACAAAACTTCACCAATTGATGAAAGTGAAGTAAAAACATTGAGAGAGTGATTTAAGTCAATAATGACTTCTATTATTTACTTCCATTGTATGGAGAATTCTCTCAGAATACCTTTCATCATTTATTTTAAGTTTTTACAGCAGATAGTAAATAAAAATGAAAAAATGTAATAAAACTACAAAACAATGTTCACTCAACTTAAAATAATTAGTCTTTTCACTTTGACTGAGTTAAGTTTCATTTAATAATTTGTGACCTTAGAATTATAAGGTTCTATCAGACATTTTTGTCAAAATTGAGTTATTGACATTTTCTTATTAATTGACAACTTATTTACATTATGGGATGTTGTTTACATTTTAAGTCTTTTTATTTCATCAACAAATGTTACACACATACTGTTTGCTATATGATATGCAAAAACTTTAAAGCTCAATATCTGAAAATCATTCAGAACGCAGATAGAACCTTACAATTCCAAGGTGACGAATTCTTTAAGTATATTCAACCTTACTTGAGTAATCTGGCAATGTGTAGTTTTATTACATTAACTTAGATATTCAAGTTATCTGTACTAACATTTATGTTCACTGAACTAAATCTAGTAGATTCTCTCAATTAGCAACAGCACAGACAAACATTACACATTTTATTAAAGTGTTTTACTTTCAACTTAACACTGACAGAATGTACTTATAATACAATATTCTTTCCAAAATAATTTTCCTTAAAGTAATTTTCCTTAAAAAAAGAAATGTGCTTGTTAGGACAAACTCAACTCAGCCATTGTTTTTAAGTTGAGACAACAATTCAACCCATTAGCTACGTTTTTTTGCAGTTTTGTTTTTGCAACTTCATCAGAGGCTGCTGTGTACACTTTTTTAGATCTCAAATTTCTCTCTCGAGTGCCATTCATGCCTGCTGTACACACATAAACCCACCAGAGGTTACTGACTGACTGACTGACTGACTTGAAGACAGACTGACCCATCCTCCTCCTTCCCTAAACCAAACTGATTGTGTTTTCACTTGACAATTGACCCATTTCATTTCTGTACATTTCAATACATTTTCCACCCATTTCCCGAACTCGAACCCGTCATCACGGTCAACTCCGCTCTGCGTCTCAATCCTCCAACATACTGTACCCGGCGAGCCACTAGACAAACTGGTAACAGCGGAAAAGCCATACGTTCTTATGGCTGCATAATTCACGATCTCCAGAAATTTATATAGGGCTACGTTTTCAGAATGAGTGTCAACTTACAGACTACACTGTGAAAAGTGATGAGTTATTTTAAGTGAGTAAGCCTCTCACCTTAAAAGCAACAAGTTGACTTTATTTCAAAATAACGTAAGTAAACCTGTTGTAACTTGGAACTGTCAAGTTGACATAATTTTAATAATTCTGCTAGTTCTATTGACTTTTTAAAGTAAAATCAACTAATTGATAAAAACATGTCATTTTAAGTTGAATGAATAAATTTTAAAAACGGCAACTTGCAAAAAAACTAACACGCAGAATAATTCTTTAAGGCAGATGTGAGTAAATTATGATCGACTTCGGACAGGCTTTTTAAGGTCAACCTTCGGGCACTGTGTCCATTACAATGGACATCCCATGTAAGCCCATGTTTTGCCTGAGTTCCTGAGCATTTCATCTAATTTAAAGCCAGCAGTCCATGAGAGTAGACGATTGTCATCCAATCAAATGACAGTAAGGCTCGGCATGTTGTAATTTGAAAACAATCCACTACACTGAAACGCAGCATCACTTCACTCCAGAGGCACATTTACAATGATTTTATTTAGATTTATTGATATGTTTCCCAATATTTCTTAGACTGTATGTAAAAATAAAGTTTAAATTAAATAAAGTTAAAGTTTAAAAATCTAATTACAGTTTTACATTTTTTTTTTGTAACATTGCAAGCTTTAGATCAGGATTTTTTTAAATATGTCTGTCCAGTAGGATGTACAATGGGTTCAAGATCTGTTACTGAAAGTAAATCTCCAGTAAAGCTGGATTTATACTTTTGCCAGGCGTCGTATCGCACATCTCCGCTGACTACGCAAGCACCTCACGAAATGAACGAGGCTTTTATACCTGCCTGATATTCTTTGAAATGACAGGGTGAGGTCAAAAAAAACTGACCGTAAAGTCAGACGGATAAACAGAGAAGTAGAAAGTTTCCCGGAACTACGTCATATCATTATTATCATTCAATATTTTTAAACAAATTATTTTAATAATTTATTTTAATGATTATAAGGATCTTTTATCAAACTTGATGATGCATCACTTGCTTTTGATGTCTCAGACAGTTTTACCTATTAAAGTTTATTAAAATATATTAAGGACAACAGAACATGGGCTGCTTTACAAATATATTTTTTTATATGGCAAGAATAAAAGAAAAAAAAAAGTACACTCACTAAAAAAATACTGATTTTTTTTATATTTAGCCTATTCCACAATTCACACATTACTGTCTGGCTAGTTTCTGTCCTATACTTATTCTAAAAAGGCAACAATGGTCCATCTTTACTGACCATTATCACAATAAAGCCTAGAAAAACGGCATCAGAACATTGTAAACCGATAGGTTCAAATATTCCTTTTCAGTTATCAAATAAATAATTAGTTCCTTAATAATATTTTAGTAACTATTAAATTGTTTTAAAGTCAAAATTGTAACATATACTTTAGTGTAAAACCTATGAATGGTGGAAAAACATATTTCTGTATCTGGGTCTCCACTTTTGTCATGGCCTCTTTTGGCTTTAAAAAAACTTATCCCTCAGGTTTTTCCAAACTTTTTAACAAAAACGTTCCTCCTTTCCCACGGCTGTTGCAATTTCTAGGCAAGAATTATTGGTCATCTGGTTATCTCTATGATCAAGGATCATAAAGATGTCTGTACAGTCGTACCTGATTCAGACAAAATCTCTTTAAAAAGTCTCAAAAAAAATAATGTGCTCTGTCAGCGGAAAACCATGTTGTGCGCACAAAAAGGGAACCTCCGCAAACACTGCGATGACGTAACATTCGCCACGCGCACTCAAGCGAACTAGTGGACACGTCAAGTAAAAACCAGGCTTAATGATCACTGAACTTTTTTATATGTAAAAAACTATATCGGTGTACTATATCACTGCTGAAAATCTTGAAGTTCTTGAACGTATACAGTAGCAGATGGAAATATCTAAGATGTGGACATTTATGTGGAGTGATGAGGAAGGTAAAGTTTATTACACTCTCAGAAATAAAGGTATGCGAGTTGTCACTGGGGTGGTACCTTTTCAAAAGGTACAAATTTGTACCTAAAAGGTCCAAACTCATACCTCAAGGGTACATATTGGTACCTAAAAAGTACAAAAGTGTTCCGCTTAAAATTTGTAGGTACATGTGGCGAGGGGGCGTGGCCGAGAGCCGTGGGAGTGAAACGAGGCCCGCCACAGATGAGATGCACCTGTGGCGCGCACCTGCCTTCAATCCCATGGAAGGAGCTCTGGACTATAAGAGGAGGAACGATGGCAGAGGACAGAGAGAGAGGACCGGGCCCGGACATATCACGTTTGCTTTCAGTTTGACGGCAGTCTCCGTGAGGAGCTGCCGTCCGTTTGTTTTGTTTTGATTTAGACGGCAGTCTCCGTGAGGAGCTGCCGTCCCTTTTATTAATTAATATTTATTTAAAAGTCCGTCTGTTCTCCGCCTCCTTCTTCCCGGCGGCCAGGTGGCCGTAACTTCATTACAGTACACATTTGTACTTTTGAGGTACCAATATGGACCCTTCAAGTACAAATGTGTACCTTTTTAAAAAGGTACCACCCCAGTGACAGCTCTCCTTTATTCTGAGAGTGTATAAACAAGATGCAATTTAAACAAAAACCTCAAAATTAAAGTAAAACATTTTGTTATTGTTAGTAAAATTATACCAGCAATTATGTTTTTTATTTTCATTTCATGCTGGTATACTTTTCGGTGACTGTTCTGTCCTGATGTCCCTTTGAAATAGACAAAAAAGATGTATACTTAAAGGGTAATTATCATAATTTGGTCTCATTTACAAGAACCTCAAGAACTGTGAAAACATACTTTTACATTTTTCAGGAACGTGGAACATAATTCAGGTCTGAAGGGGTTAAACGCTGTAAAAAATGCTGGGTTCCACACCATCCATTTGTGTGGGGACAACATGAACACTGTAAACAATCCTGGTTGCCTTAAATTTTTAAGCTGAATCAAATTAACCTTATGAGTCCATTCCCGGTTGCTTTGCGCACATCCTGACTTGTTGATATGATTATACACGTTACTACAGAGACATGTTAATACGCAGCTATCAATCAATTCGGTGGGCGGGGGCACCGCACTCCTACGTCAAGTTGCGGTATAAAAACCGCTCCAATTGGTCCACCGTTTTTATGTTGTTAAATTGAAAAAAAAGGACTTAGTGTGTTTATATCACCCCAATATGACGGTCTATACACTATACCTACTAGGGCTGTGTATTGGCAAGGGCCTCACGATACGATATATATCGCGATACATGGGTCACGATACAATATATCGCGATATATCACAATACAATAAATATTGTGATACATTGCAATAGTTTGTATTAATATGTGTGTCACATTATATTGACAACTTGATAAAGTCGGCAGACAAATTAAAATTCCAATTCCAATTTATTTTCCATCCATTCCAATTCATTAGAACTGCACAGTGTGATTGAACACAGAACTATGCATATTGCAAAGCTTACAAATGGCATTTATTTTTTGTCTAATTCAGTACTCCCTGGTATAGCGTTTAGGGTTGGGCTATGTTGACCAATTTGGCATCGTACGATGTCTAATGTGAAACATAGCGATGGACCATGGCATCGTCATCATAGGGGGAGGTGAACTTATTATTTATGAATAATTAATAAATTCATAACTAATTAATTATTTGTAGCCTACCGTTTCAACTACCTGACCCGCATGACCTTTGTTTTACTCATAACCAAATCATAAATAAATAAATAAATAAAGATAAGTTACACACAAATTACCACCTGTCAATCACTTTTTTCCGCGGGACTCTGGCATGACTAGGCAGAGTGAACTGTGCCGTTATGTCATCCACACACTTGCTTAGTAAAAAAGCTGCACAACCAACAGGAACTAACCAACAGTATCTGAGGTTTTCACAAAAATTACTTAGTACAAGCATGAAAGCGAAAGACTGAAGCAGTGTACTGATGCTGTGACACGTGACCTGAGAGAATCAAAAGACAGAAGAGTCGTTAGATAGAGACAAGATTAATTAAATATCACGTTTAACAACTAACTTATAGTGAGACGGGATCCAGCGGTACATCCTTAATAAACTATCCGTAACAGTGACTGTATACAGTCCGTACACTGTTCTCTGGAGCTCAGACGAGTGCATGACGGTGTGTGTGTGGGGCTGTGTCTGTGTCTGTGTGTGTGTGTGGTCACGTGATGTGCGTTTTCAGCAGACGGAGGGCTGTTCAGAAATGCTTGGTGAAACGCCAGTTTGGATGTGGATCATTTTCGTTCTAAAATGCCATTTTAAAGCTGTATCAGTGTAAACGAGGCCTGTGTGTGTGTTTTTCACAAGCGGGTTTGCAATGGGGGCGGTGCGGAGGATCGGTGATCATGATAGTGCTCAGCATCATGATGTCTATAGGCCATCGGCGATGGCATCGTCTATCGACCCAACCCTAATAGCGTTAAAGCCAAAGTGCAGCCACACGTCAGCTCTAAAAGCTGGAGGCACCTTTATATTTTATGCCATGCTCACTCTTGCTTACTTCTGATACCGTACTACTTGGCGTTTTGTTGATCGCGAGTTAGCGACATCTACAGGAGCAGAAGAGGAGGTCATTTGGCACAACTTGAATCGATATATGAGGTTGGACTATCGATACACTATCGTAAAAGAAATTATCATGATAGTTAGATGTATCGATAATATTGCACAGCCCTAATACCACTTATGTCTGTCCAAAAAGCTTGAAAAGATTATTCACCATAGGTGCCCTTTAAAACAGCTTGCATCACAATTAAGTTAGAACATGATTAACTTAGTTTCATAAGTTAAAATGACCTAAAAAGAGATGCTGTCAGGACTATTTGATCATACTTTTTTTTACAGTAAAGGAATTAGGTTAACTTAAAAATTTTTACAAATTTAAGTGAACTGATCAATCAAACAATTAAGTTGTCGCAAAAAAAAATCAAGAATTGTGTTGTATCAACTCATTTTAAATAAGCAGTTTGAACAAACGCCATTTTTTGATTGAAGATGCTCAAAGTACTTTTAAGCAACTTTCAGACTCAACTTTTTCAACTCAAATGTTCAAGTCAGCATTTCTGTTCCTGACTACTTTTTCACTACACATTTTGCAACATGTGCTTCTCTGTAACATCCTTGCTGATGCCAAACTCAAAGCTTTAACCTTCAAAAGAGCCCGCTGACCTTTCTGTAGCATTACAGGCCTTGACCTTTACGTCCACCGAGTGTTTGTTAATATCAACACAAAGATAAGCAAACTAGCTCTGGCAGAAAAGGCCAAAAGCAATGAAGATGCTCTCTAAACCCTTATTAGCCTTCCCTTCATAAATACTTTATGGACAATAAATATTTGACTCCCGTGAGCTTGCTTTAATTGAATAGAGTGCTGTCTGTACGAGTGCACTGTGAAAACCGCTCGTGAAGGTTTGTAGCTTTATGTTATAAACAAAAGCAGGGGGCAAAGAGGCATCGTTAAATATTCATGTAACGTAAGCTGACATTAACCTGCTTATTACACTGCTGCTTACTAAATACATTAATAAATGAACATAATATGTTAGTTTGAGCGTTGTTTTTGAACGCTCTGTAGATTGACATGCAAGACCAATCACAATCGAGTATTTTATTGTGCCGTAAACAGATTTTCAAATCAATGTGTATTGATTTTGGTGTCTGATGTACTGCCCATATGATTTACTGTAGTTCTTAAATACAGTCGTAGGTAAACAATATGCTGAGCGAGAATCTATAAGCATCAACACAGTTCAATCAAAGCTGGCTATAGTCACATTTCATATCTCTGTCAAATTCTGACCTGTTAAATTGAAATCTAAGGAGCCCACTATTAATTATGTGTCATATGGTGCTCATAAAAAATTCTAGAATATTTATTACACTATTACAATCTTAAGTTACATTTTATTTTAAGAAATCCTTATGATAATATACTAAGAATGCATAGCTATTATCACTAAACTGTCTAAAATAATTGTAAAAAAAATTTATTATATATATATATATATATATATATATATATATA
>CAIGQZ010032926.1:1953152-1965799 GCA_903798205.1 Danio tinwini | reverse complement strand
TATTATTATTATTATTATTATTATTATTATTATTATTATTATTATTATTATTTTATTATTGCTAAATAACATGGTCACATTTTGCAATAGGTTTCCATTAGCATTTCTTAATCATAGTTTAGCAATTATTTATAATGCAGAAACTTGTAGACTTCACTAGATATTTTTTCCAAAAAAACTATTGTCAGAATTATTAGCCCCTTCTGTATTAATAGTTTTATCAAATCATTTCTAATAACTGATTTCTTTTATCTTTGCCATGATGACAGTAAATATTTTACTAAATATTTTTCAAGACACTTCTATACAGCTTAAAGTGACATTTAAAGGCTTAATTAGGTTAAATAGGCAAGTATAACGATGGTTTGTTCTGTAGAGAATCGAAAAAATATATTGCTTAGGACGAATAATAATATTGACTTTAAAATTGTTTAAAAAATGTTTTTATTCTAGCTAAAATAAAGCAAGACTTTCTTCAGAAGAAAAAATATTATAGGAAATACTGTGAAAAATTCCCTGCTTTGTTAAACATCATTTGGGAAATGTTTAAAAAAGAAAGAAAAAAAATCGCACAAGGGCTAATAATAATTTTGACTTCAACTGTATATGCTCAGTCTGATGAGTATATGTGCAGATGAGTCCATTGTATAATTATAATTCAACTAAAATTGAATATACTATAATATATGGGCTCATTTGCACATATACTCATCAGAATGAACTCCTTTATGTAACACATTTCTTGTGCTCCATTTGAATCAATTCTAGCATAAAATGTGATTATAACTGACACAGGTAAACAGAAAAAGGGGGGGGGGGGAGAAGCTGAAACGCTAAAATGTGGCTTAGTTCTGGAGGACAGATTCTGCAAGAATTGTTTCTGTTTATCCCTGATCCTCATAAAGGCCCAATTTGTGGCCACTGGGACATGCTGGTGGATATTACAACCCCCCCATCATTATATAGTAATTACATCTGAAACACATAAAAAGATTTGTGCCGTTGTGTGAACTAGAGAAACATGTCTGTAATCAAAATTCCCTGTAATCCCAGAGTCTCAAAGATCAGACAGCGTTTTGATCCGAAAGCGTTTTTTTATTCTTTATATACTGAGCTCAAAGATAAGTGGTCCATGGTAAATCTTTGATTTTCTTAAAACCGCAGCAGCAGCCGTCATTCCCGACACCAAGCCTGACTTCATTCAGCATTCCCTGCCTTATCCGTTTCAGTTATTAGGAGTAATGGTAAAAAAAAACCTGCCAGGTCTCTCAAACCTGCACACTGCCTAAGAATTGTCTGGTAGATTTCAAACGGAGCAGTTAAAGTAATCCAAATTGAAAAAAAAAGTCATTTTTTTGGGTAAAAACAATCCTCAAGACAACAACTGCATGTTTAAAAGTCTTAATAAATTGATCATCACAATGTATTATCGGATTAATTCCTACTAATCCTTTAATGCATGCATCTTCAATGCAAGAACAATCACTCCCACTCTTCCAAAAATCCATAAATTGAGCATCTGTCTAACTCAATGATCGCTCCAAATATGACTGACATGCAATGTGAAGATGTTTTGCATGCACCGAGAGCTCATTTATAGCAGGCAGACTCTAAAACTTCACCGCGGGTCATATCCCTCATATAGTCGTTTACAGACTTGTGATTTTTCTCACAATGATGTCAGCCAGAAGCAACAGATCCGCAAGGAATTGAAACACACAAATCTGGAACGCATTGATAAAAAAAAAAAAAGTACAGAGACATCGGGAGACTTTGATCCAGCGAGCAATTAGAATAGGAGATAAAAGCGAGACAGTTGTTTTTTAAAGGTACGTACTGTGTTTCTGAGGCAGAGCTCCGATGTTCTCCATGCTCTTCTGTGAGTTCTGTGCACATGTGTGTGTGAGAGTGAGTGATAGAGTGAATTAGAGAGAGAGAGACCTTCCCCTTTCTGTGTGCTGTAATGTTGCCACACCGTCACTATTGGTGTGAACAAGGGGGAAGGGGGTTATGATGTTACAAGATAGAATGCGAAAAAGAGAGAAAGAGCAGGAGAGATAAGCAGAGAAGGGGAAAAGGGGGGATGGCATAAAACAATAAAGCAAGAGGAGATACACTGAAAAAAATCAATGCAAGGGTGCTGAGATCAAGAGAAAGGGTTGACATCCAGAGAGCGAGATGTGAGGCTGAAGGGAAAATCAGGTAATTGTAAGGCCAGGCTCATTCTGATTATGAACCCCTATAATGTATATATTTCTGGAGAGCGCAAAATACATCCCAGGAGGTACAATTTTTGCAGTTTTTGTTTTCGCGAATCCACCAGATGCCACTGTGTATGCTTTTGAGATCTCAAAATTCTCTTCCGAGTGCCATTCGAGCCTGCTGTTCTCTTATAAATCCACCAGAGGCCGCTGCAGACTTACTGACTGACTGACTGATCGACTGACCCACCCTAAATCTTTCCCTAAACCCAACTGACAGTGTTTTCAAAAGCAATCCAGAAAAAAAATGCCCTTGCGGTAGTCTGATTTTAACCACGTTTTGACATTTTACCACATTTTTACCCTGCTATTTACTTGTTTATTTAATTTTTAGGCTTTTGTTTTTGTGTTATCTGCTTTCTAGAACTCTTCTTCGCTGGACTCGAACCCGTTGTGGTGGTTAACTCTGCTCTGCATCACATCTCAAGTCTGCCAATGTATGCGGTGAGCCGCTGGACAAACTGGTAACAGCAGACAAGCCGTTCACACAGAAGTAAGCGGTCAGCTGGTAAGTGACAAAAGGTACGGTGTCATACCGCCCCAAAGCATTCGTTTTAATGATGAAATAAAGCCATACGTCCCTCTGGCTACATACTTTAAAATCTCCAGAAATGTATATAGGGCTATGTTTTCAGGATGAGCCTATGGTGAAGAAAACACCTAAATGTAATCAAAGAGAAAATTGGCAGTTGTGTATCTTCCTTATTTAATGAGAATATTCCATCGTGGGAAAAAAAATTTGTGTGATTTACATTTAGTGATTTAGCAGGCGATTTCATCTAAAGTCACTTGAGACAGGTGGTTTGCCAAGCCCACTCACCTGTGTGGAGCACACTCAGAACTGCACAATGTTTTCCAAGATGTATGAAATGCTTATAACAACACAGACTCATTGTGAAAATATACCCCTGTATAAATTTCTGAAGAGTGCAAATTATGTAACCAGAGTTACGTATGGCTGCATTTCGTCTTTAAACATGCACTACGGGGTGGTGTGACGCCGCTGACAACTTCTGTTCTTGCGCTACCAGCTGATCGCTTACTTCCATGAGGACGGCTTCCCCGCTGCTAGCAGTTTGCCAAGTAGCTTGCCATGTACGTCGAGACGCAGAGAGGAGTTGACCACAATGACGGGGTTCAAGTCCAGTGAAGAATGGTTCCAGAAAGCAGGTAAGACAAAAACAGAAGGCAAAAAATAAAATAAACAAGTTAATAACAAGGTGAGAACTTGGTAAGATTTGAAAACGTGGTAAAAATTAGGAGGCCTTTTTTAGGAGGGCTTTTCTTTTTCTGGATTGCTTTTCAAAACACTGCTGGTTGGGTTTAGGGATAGGGGTAATCAGGTCAATTGGTGCTTTTGAAAACACTATCGGTTAGGTTTAGGGAAAGGGGTTGGGAGGGGGGGTCGGCCTCTGGTGAATTTGCGAAAGCAAAAACTCCAAAAAAAACTGACCTCCTGGGACATATTTCTGGGTTGCCTTATAAGAAGGTGTCTGGTGCATAAGGAGAGGAAATGAGTGTGTTACCTACAGGTGGTTTGTCAAGCCCATTTACCAGTGTGAAGCACACTCAGAATTGCAGTGTTTTCCAAAAAGTATACGGTGCTTATAAAAAGGTGTCTGGTGCATACGGAGAAGTAAACAGTGTTTCACCAACAGGTGGTTTGTCAGGCACACTCACCCGTGTGGAGCACATCAGAACTGCACAATGTTTTCCAAGAAGTGTATGGTGCTAATAACAACACAGGCTCATTGTGAAAATGTACCCCCATATACATTTCTGGAGAGGGCAAATTATGTAGCAATAGTTACGTGAAGCACACTCAGAATTGCACAGTGTTTTCCAAGAAGAATATGGTGCTTAGGTATCTGGTGCATACAAAGAGGAAATGAGTGTGTCACCTACAGGTGGTTTGTCAAGGCCTCTCACCTGTGTAGAGCACACTCAGAATTGCCCAATGTTTTCCAAAATGTATATGGTGCTTATAAGAAGGTGTCTGGTGCATACTGAGAGAAAAATAGTGTGTCAGCTACAGGTGGTTTATCAAACCCACTCACCTGTGTGGAGCACAATGTTTTTCCAGAAACATGTAGTGTTGTTAAGAAAGTGTCTAGTGCATACGGAAAGGACAGAGTATTTTTTAATATATTGAATGTGCATTTGTAGTGTACTTGGACTTAGTTTTGTCTAACATACTAAAGTATATGCAAACTACTTAAGAACTTAATTAAATGATTTATAATTATTATTTTAGCTGAACAAACCTAAATGGGTTTAGGTAGCAATGTAGAATAAGATCATACTTCATAAGTACTAATAAACAGCCAATATATAAATAATAAGCAGTTAATAAGACAGTAGTGGCAATTTGTATACTTAAATGAAAGTTTTATTATAATTTTAACTGTAATTTATTATTCAATATTTTTTAAGTCAATATATTATAATTTTTTAACATTATTAACACAATGATATTACCTAGGAACCTAGCAGAGGACTCATTTCAAGTATGTGAAAGTACAACATAATGTACCCTAAGTATAGCGTGTTTTTAGCAACAATGTATACAGCACCCTCTAATGGATTTGTCATCTTTACAAAAAATGCAACAAAACGTACGCAAAGCAACGTATTCAAGTCTGAAGTGTGAATTTCCAATGAGCCTCTGCTGAGATGTTGAGACTTATCACACCTCACCCCTCCAGAACACCTTGAAGGACCTAACTGAATGGTAAGACTTGAACCACTTTAGGATCAGGTTTGACAAAAGGATCTGTTTCTCTCTGCAGTCCAGACTTTAGAATGAAGCTCAATGAGAACATCGGAGAGACAAGGGGCAGAGGGGGTGGTGCAGGCTGGGTAAAAGGAAGCAAACCTTGTCTAACAACAAGAAAGCAGAGGTTCAATAACACCATGAAGAGAACTGAAGTGAGGGAAAAAATAAAGGATAGACTATTCCCTCTCTTTTAACGATCTAAGTGCACAATCTAAAGTGCGCGGCAAAGGTAGACAGGTGTACTCATTCACCCTAGCTATTTTAAAGATGGAAAAAAAGATCTGTGTGCCAAGCACATGGTCTAAAAAAAGTTGTTCTTATTCTAATGAGAATAAGTGTGTTTTAAGTGTAACGTGCCTTAAACCAAACAGATTCTCATCTCCCATTCCCTTTAAGAGCAAGTTGTGGTCACGCCATGGCACATTCACTATTTACATGGCAAACTTTGTAAGTGGAAAAAAAAACGAACATGTGCAATGTTAAAGAGCCATCTACCATCTATTACATCAAAATTCAGATTCCATCAAAGCCTCCCGAGGCGAAGAAGGCGTGGAAGTAGGTAGCAGATATTATATTTATGTAGACAATAGTAATATTTTACATTTGAATCATTTAATTTTTCATATGAAGTGATATTTTTGTGCTGCTGTGCATCCCTGTGTATGTAATAAGCAACTTGTAAGCACATTTTTGGATCTGCCCAAATACGCTTTTTATTCATCCTTTCATTTTTCCTTCGGCTTAGACCCTTTATTCATCAGAGGTCGCCACAGCAGAATGAACTGCTAACTTATCCAGCATATGTTTTACATAGCAGATGCCCTTCAAGCTGCAACACCCATACACTCATTCACACACACACACTCATACACTACGGCCAATTTAGCTTATTCAATTCACCTATAGCGCATGTGTTTGGACTGTGAGGGAAACCGGAGCACCCGGAGGAAACCCACACCAACACGGGGAGAACATGCAAACTCCACACAGTAGTGGAGTAAGTGCTGTGGGGTGACTAACCACAGTGCTAACCACTGAGCCACCATGTCGCCCATACGCTCTTTAAATAACATCAGACAAAACAAAAAACTGTAGTATCGAGATATGTATCAAATTATGACTTGGGTTTATTGTTACACCCCTATTTCTTACAGATTACATTATTTTATTACATTTCTTTGAATTTGATTGAAGAAAATAGTCATATTTGATTGCCATTTATTTCCAATCAAAATGTTCTACAGATCATGATCTGTATTATGATCTTTATTCTAAGCAAAAACATAAATATAAACCATGATTCTTATTTTATTCAGAATCATGCAGCCCTAGATACTGTACATTTCTATGAAATGCAGTAGTCTCTTTTAGTCAACCCAGGCTCATTCTGAACCCAGGCTCATATATACGTTTCTGGAGATAGCAAAATACGTCCCAGAGGGTATGTTTTTTTGCGGTTTTTGTTTTCTTGAATCCACCAGAGGCCGCTGTGTATGCTTTTTTAGATCTCAAATTTATTTTGCGAGTGTGCCATTCGCACCTGCACTTCTCACATAAATCCACCAGAGGCCGCTGTCAACTGTCAAATGACAAATGACAAACCAATCAACTGACCCACCCTCCTCCTTCCCTGAACCCAATCGACAATGTTTTCAAAAGCAATCCAGAAAAAGAAAAGCCCTCAAGAAAGAAAGGCCACTTGATTTTTTACTTGTTAATTATTATTTTTTTCGGGGGGGTGATGTGGGTTGGGGGGTTACTTTTTAAATGCGTCAATTTGGTTAACTTTGCTTCACGTCACAAGTCCGCCTACGTACGTCCCGAGCCACTGCACAAACTGGTAACATCGGAAAAGCAGTCCACATGGAGGTATATGGTTAGCTGGTAAGCGCAAAACGGAACGGTATCATAACCCCCACCCAACCCCCAACAGCTGTCGTTTTAAAGGTGAAATGCAGCCATACGTATCTTTGACTACATAATTTGCAACCTCCAGAAATGTATATAGGGCTACGTTTTCCGAATGAGCCTACGTTGCTTTTGGTTTAAATGTAACGCAATGTTTTTGTTTGAATTTTCTTAATTCATAACTTATTGACGTAATGGATAATTGGTATTAATTTGTACATTTTAATATGATTTGCCCATGAATTTATACAAATTACATCATATGAAATTGTATATGAATTTACTACTTTTCAGGCAATTTTTATGTCATTCCACTATATGTGTGGACATACCAATGGGCAACCTCCCGCTCTCCCTCATGAAGCCAATACAGAAGTGACTAAAACTGCAACTCATCGACTCGCCTTTGGAGGCTGGCTTTAGGAAATCCAGATGTTCTCTTACTGCAGTGGTAAATTGGCCAATTTTACAGTACAGCTGATTAAAACATGTTTACAGCCTGGTATAAATGATGGTTTTGGTGCATATAGCTAATATTACCCTTCATGACAACTGTGAGGGGGGTGATTTTTTTTTTTTTTTACTCATCCGTTTCATTTATATTAAGTTTTATTAAGTCTGCATAATTAAGGAGCGTGGCCCAAACTGCTCGCTGTCTTGTCACCTCAGCTGATTCCGGCTGACTAGCCGATGAACTGAGCATATACAGTTGAAGTCAGATTTATTAGCCCCCCTTTGATTTTTTTTTCTTTTTAAAATATTTCCCAAATGATGTTTAACAGAGCAATTTAATTTTCATAGTATGTCTAATAATACTTTTTCTTTCTGAAAAAGTCTTATTTGTTTTATTTCGGCTAGAATAAAAACAGCTTTTAATTTTTTTAAAGAACCATTTTAAGGTTAAAATTATTAACCCCTTTAAGCTAATTTTTTTCGATAGTCTACAGAACAAACCATCGTTTTACAATAACTTGCCTAATTGCCCTAACCTGCCTAGTTAACCTAATTAACCTAGTTAAGCCTTTAAATGTCACTTTAAGCTGTATAGAAGTCTCTTGAAAAATATCTAGTCAAAAATTATTTACTGTCATCATGGCAAAGATGAAATAAATCAGTTATTAGAGATGAGTTATTAAAACTATTATGTTTAGAAATGTGTTGAAAAAAAATCTTCTCTCCGTTAAACAGAAATTGGCGGAAAAAATAAACAGGGGGGGGGGGGTAATAATTCAGGGGGGCTAATAATTCTGACTTCAACTGTACATCGTACTTTTCTTTTGTTTTATGTGGCTTTACACAGTCAATTGCCTTTTGGAATTATTTCCAACAATTATCAGATAATATGGCATGTTGTGTGCACTTAATTGTGCTCACAAACAATTCAAGCTGCCTCCATTTCCCAGGTGAGTGAAATTATATACTTATATACCATCTCTATAAATGTATTTGTTTTATTTAAGGTCATTTATCATTCATATTTTGCTTTAGACCTGTAATGCACTCCAGAATCTGACAGATTAATTAGTTGTAGGCTCTAGAACAGTCATCTGAAACGTTGTCATACAATGTTATGCCTGGATTTCATAAATAGCCCTGCATTTACTAACACAGACTAGATTTGAGGTGTTTGAAAGGTATTTGCATTTTACACCAGTAGAAAAACGTCATAAGAACAATGTTTAGTGGCTCAATGTGTTACAAAAGTGTTTTTAAAATAAACACTTTAATGATATAGTGTACATCCAAGCACATGTAGTCAGAACACAAACGAGTCGCAGGTAATGAAGTATTAAGCGTTTCTCCCAAAGAAAAGCCAGTCTAAGCAAAATGCTAGCAGGCGTTTGTAACTCCGCCTCTTTGCCCTTATTTGGTCACCCCCGGTGGGTGCGATGATGCTCAAACAAAATGCTGATAGTTAGCCACGCCTACTTGTTGATTCATTTGCACTCTTCAGAAACCTATGGGTGATGTCTATGAGACATACAGAGGAATGAAATGTTGTGTCTCGCAGGACAACGCTGCTCCATAAATTAAACATAAATACAAACACAACACTGAAGCTATTTTAAAAACCTATTCATAACTAACATATACTCTAAGATATTTAACTATTCACATCAGACAGGCTGTACATGTACTTTTGCATGAGACTGAACAATGTTGTGCAGGATATTGTGCAAGAGAGGTATTAAGGTTTAATTATTGTGTAAAAGAGGTATTTAAGGTTTTAAGATTGTATAAAGAAGAGGTATTTAAGATTGAAGCAGTCAGTGCAACATGATTGTGGCGCATTTATAGTACACATCGCTCATTATTGAGCTCTTGTAAGATGGAGTTTAGAGAAAGTGTCAGGTGCATAAGAGAGAAGAGTGTTTCTACAGGTGGTTTGTCAAGCCCACTCACCTGAATGAAGCACAATTTGAAATGCTCAATTTTTCCTAGAGAAACGGAGTGATTATGAAAGTGTCTATAGTGCAAATACCTCTGATACAATACTGTACGTAAAATAGGGCTGAATTAAACCACGATTCTCTAGGGAATGATCTTTTTTTTATTTATTTTTTGCTGGAATACAATTTTTGGTCATTTCATTGCACGTCCTCATCTTGCTTTACCCACAGAAGTAATCTGCTTTTCTTCAAAATCATGATCCAACAGCAGCAATAGTGTCCGTCAGGCATTTTGAGTCAAGCAGTGTCTATCTGCAATCTGTTGATATATTTCTGTGACACATCCTTACCAGAATAAAAAAAAAACTGGCAATGTGAGAGTGACAGCTAAATAAACATTCAGACCATCTCATCCCAGCACTCCCGATAGATTTCCCTCCAGCCCAAGTGGCTCGGGAAAGAGTAGAACTGCAGAAGTCTCATTTCCATAGCGACAGCAGAATAAAGAGACCTTGGGGCGCTACTGCGCAAGCTAATGTACCGGTGACCCTAGAAAACGGGACACAGATTTGAAATGTATGCAGCAGCTCTGTTCCAAACCCGAGTGGCTGTTTAATGCCTAAGGCAGCATTCTAACTGAACCCTCATAATTGACTCACTGTGTCATTTGGATCTGATAATAAACTGGCCGAACATTCGTTCGCAAAACAAACAAGTCCAGATGCAACTGTGTTACGTGTACGGATTAGATTATGAAAACTGAAGGATTGGAGGTGCTTTTGAGTGTATGTTGGTTGTGCCATGTCTATTTTATTTTATTTTTTATTGTTTAACAAAAAAAACAATATTCCGTAGACAAAAGGTGCCCAAGTTGCCCTCTATTAAATATACATGTATACATTTTTAATTTGATCGATCATTTGGTATTATTGTTTCAATTCAAAAATATTCATTCATTCTCTTTTCGGCTTAGTCCCTTTATTATTCTGGGGTCGCCACAGCGGAATGAACCGCCAACTTATCCCACATATGTTTTACGTAGCAGATTCCAGCTGCAACCGATCACTGGGAAACAACCATAAACACTCATTCACACACATACACTATGGCCAATTTAGTTCATCCAATTCACCTATAGTGTATGTCTTTGGACTGTGGGGAAAACCGGAGCACCCGAAGGAAACCCACGCCAACATGGTGAAAACATGCAAACTCCACACAGAAATGCCAACGGACCCAGCCGGAATTCGAATCTGCGACCTTCTTGCTGTGAGACGACAACTGCGCCACCGTGGCGCCCAATTCGAAAATATGTGTTGAACAAAATAATACAGTTTTCTATATTTCCCCAATATTGGGTTGCAGCTGGAAGGGCATCCACTGCACAAAACATATGCTGTTATAGTTGGTGGTTCATTCCCCTGTGGCAACCTCTGAAATAGAGAATAAGCCGAAGGAAAATGAATACATTTTTCTATATTAACATGTGTACGACTCTGAGGTGATTTTGAGCCTTAATTTGACCTCAGCTTTCTCTGTGTTTCAGCAAATTGGATGATTATTAGTCACAAACCGGCAGCACGGTGGCGCAGTGGGTAACACAATCGCCTCACAGCAAGAAGGTTGTTGGTTCGAGCTTTGGCTGGGTCAGTTGGTGTTTGTTGTGTGGAGTTTGCATGTTCTACTCGTGTTCGTGTGGGTTTATACTGAAACCTTGCTAGCAACATAATAATTTATACTAAATGTATGCTATCAGCATGCTAATTCACACTAAAACATGTTAATTCGCACTTACAATATGCTAGCAACCAGTGTTGAGGTTACTTTGGAAATATAACAGATTACAGGTTACAAATTACGATATTTTAAATGTAACAAGTAGTGTACCTTTTAAATTACTTTCTAAAAGTAAAGTAACTGATTACATCTGATTACTTTTTAAATACTTTTGCTTCTAATGGATATTTTCAACTACTGTTAGAATTCCAAAATCTTTCCTCACATGAATTAAGAGTATATTAATTGAATTAATTTAAAGTACAGCCACCGCAAAACCACATCTTATAAATTGTAAACTGTTGTTACAAAAACGGGCTGCACGGTGGCACAGTGGCTAGCACATTTGACTCACAGCAAGAAGGTCGCTGGTTCGAGCCTCGGCTGGGTCAGTTGGTGTTTTTTGGTGCTCCGGTTTCCCCCAGAAGTCCAAAGACATGTGGTATAGGTGAATTGGGTAAGATAAATTGCCCGTAGTGCATGTGTGTGGATGTTTCCCAATGATGGGTTGCAGCTGGAAAGGCATCCACTGCATAAAATTTGCTGGATAAGTTGGCGGTTCATTCCGCTGTGGCGACCCCAGATTAATAAAGGGACTAAGTCGAAAAGAAAATGAATGAATGAGTGAATGTTCAAACTGCTTATTTAAAATGAGTTGAAATAACACAATTCTTAAGGTTTTTTGGGAGAACTTAATTGTTTTATGTTCAATCCACTTAAATTTGTACAAATTATTAAGTTAATTTATCGTTTTGCGTTGGGACAATTTGAAGAAATTCTGTGGAACCCTGCATTTTTTACAGTGTGTTTTCTCTTGTTTGGTGTGAGTCAATAATGCCAGCCCAATCAGCAGCAACATGTATATAAAACACGTGTATTAAAGAGACAGATCGCATAATGAGAGCAAGAACAAGTATACTGGTAAGGCAAATCTATTGAAAAAATAAGAGCATATATAGATTTATTTTTAATTCAGTCTGTCTAAATATCATATAGTCGCAATGCCTTGTGGTCCATATGCGTTCCTTGTAAAGGTGTGCACTGATTAATGCAAGCAAAAAAACATGTATAGATATCTATATATTTTGCTATAGTATTATGCAGTAAGTCTTTCAAAAGCTTTTTTGTAGTCCCTTATCTAATTATGGTAAATAGGATGACATTGTACAACACTGATCAGTGATCAGTAATTATGACAAGTCTAATACTCACAATAAAAAATAATAAGGTCACATAGATTATAACAGTCTTAGAGGTAATCAGAGGATTATCCTTCACCTGAAATGTGAAACAAATGTAGAATCACAATTATTAGTTAGTAATTTCCTTCACTTGATTGGGATGTTCTCTTTTACTCTGAATGGCAAATATAGTGACTGTATGATCGAGCGCATTTTGTAATAATAATCACATATTTGTGACTTCATCTGGCTCTGAAAATTCTTTAAAAAAAACACACACACAAATAATGGACTCCTCAGCTGCCATAGTCAATGGCTAATGTTTGCGTCATCGGAGCAGGGTAGTTTCCATTTA
>CAIGQZ010032926.1:1941045-1952752 GCA_903798205.1 Danio tinwini | reverse complement strand
ATATAAAATATGGGAAGAGCTGAAATGTAAATCCATTTCTTATTTAACTCCTGAAAAAATATACAAGTGAGGCTCGATAACTAGCACAGTGATGAAGATGACAACATTGATCTCATGCAGAATTCGCCTGCCAGTCTCTGCCCCATGCTGATTTGGAGCTTCTCTGCTATTTCTAGTGAGCCTGGATTGTTTTATTCACTGCTATATTATTCTTAGACAGTGTCAAGACCTAGTTGTATTAAACAACATCTAGACTCAACTGAAAAGTATGTATATTAAAGAGATAATTGAAGACTCTGTCTCATTCTCATTTACTCACTCTCAGATTGTTCCAGTCCTGTATAAATGTATTTGGAGCTGGAATACAAAGGTATTAGGTATTAGTTTCTTCCCATAGTTGAAAAAATATATATTTCTCAAGTAAATATGTGGCGAGATCTGTCTGATACTGAAATTCTTGCAAATCTTACTTTGTTTTCAGCTAAACAAAGAGGTTTTTTTTTACATTGGAACAACCTGAGTGTCACAGTCACACAAGGAGGATAAAACTTCAAGGGTGTTTATTCAAGCGTAGCAATAATAAAGGTAAGGTGAAGCAGGTGAATGGCGTTGTAGAGGGTATGCAATCTCACACTCAAACAGTTCAGTGAGTACAGGAGAGGAGAACATCCACGGAAGAGCACAGGAGAATCCAGGAGAGAAGACGAGAGAGGACCATGCGTCTTTGATTCCAGCTGAAGACTGAGTGAGTGCGGTGAGTATATATAGTGAGTGGTGATTGCAGGTGCAGGTGCGGGTGTTTAGTAATCAAGTGAGGGTTCACAGGTGTGGTGTGTAGTGGACAAGCGGCAACCTCCCGCTCTCCCTCGAGAAGCCCATACGGAAGTAACTGAAACTGCAATTCATCAAAATTCCGCTAGTCCTGGCTCCATAACAGAGCAAATTTCGATTGAGCCCACTGTAAAATGGCCAACTTTACAGCAGAGAAATAGGTGTTTACAGCCTGGTACAAAGAACGATTTTGGTTCATATAGTAATATTACCCATCATGACAACTGTGAGGGGGGTAAATTTTTTTATAACTCATCTATTTCCTTTATATTAGGTTATATTAATTTTGCATAATTAAGGGCGTGGTCACTTGAGTGACAGCTAGCTCTCGCTGGTCGCCGTCACGTCACCTCAGCTGATTAGCCGCTGATCTCGGCGTATACATCGTATTTTTGTGTTGTTTTATGTGGCTTTACACAGTCAGTTGCCTTTTGGAATTATCAGATGATATGGCATGCTGAGTGCTCTTAATTGTGCTCACAAACCATTGACATGGCCTCTGTTTCCCAGGTGAGTGAAATTATAGGCTTATATACCATCTCTATAAATGTATTTGTTTTATTTAAGATCATTTATCATTTATAATGTTCTTTAGACCTGTAATGCACTCCAGAATCTGACAGATTAATTAGCTGTAGTCATCTGAAGCATTGTCATACAATTCTGCCTGGAGTTCATCAATAGCCCTGTATTTACTAACACAGACTATATCTGAGGTGTTTGGAAGTAATTCGCACTTTCCTCCTGTTGAAAAACGTCATAAGAGCGATGCTTATAGTGGCTCAATGTGTAATACATTGAGCCACTAAGCATTGTGCTTATGACATTGCTTATTAAACAGTGTTTTTAAAAGTCTAAACACTTTATTGATATAGTATACAACCAAGCACATGTGGTCAGAACACAAACGAGTCTCAGGTAATGAAGTATTAAGTGCTTCTCATGCGTCTGTAGCTCACGCTCCGCCTCTTTGCCCTTGTATGGTATGCCCCGGTTGGTGCGATGACACGGTAACAAAATGGCGACGGTTGGCCACGCCTACTGGTAGCTTCTTTTGGGTTCTTAATAAACCTATGGGTGACGTCACGGATACTACGTCCATATCTTTTACAGTCTATGGTGGTGGATGGTGAGGGAGAGCGGTGATTGGGACTGCAGGAGCGAGCCGAGTGTGTGACACTGAGGGTGGGTAAATACTGACAGAATTTTCATTTTTGGGTGAACGATCCTTTAATAGCTTGATTAGTCTGCATATCAGTGGCTCAAGCTATTTTCGAAATGACAGTTTGAATGTAGCGACAATTAATCAGACACACAACAGCTTTTTAAGAACAAAACATCGACAAATGACTCAAAAATAAAACATCTAAATGTGCGGTGTCAAACTTAAGTTAAAGTTGAGGGCCAGAAACTCTTCCCTTACGATGGCCCAATTAGTTAAACTTTAGTTGTTGCATTTATTATTAACCACATATTAAACAAAATATTAAAAAAACTGTAAGATGTGCATTTTAGGGGTGTGTTTACCTTGTCTGGTTTATGGCTGTCTTGAAGAAATCAGTAACTAAAATGCTAAAACGTCCAGCAGGTGGCAGCAGATCTTCATCATTAATTCAAGCTATTCGTTCAAAACAACTGATTCATTCCCAAAAGTAATCAAATGACAAATACCATTATGAATGGATTGTTGAATCATTGACTCAAATGATTTGTTCAAAAATGGATTCATTCTGGAAAAACACAAGATGTGCATCTTTTAGATTAGTTTGGTCCTATTTTTTGATGGCTAAACAGAAATGAATGTTACCCTCTGATTAAACATTCATGAAAAACTCTGCACATATAAAGTAAAACCTAGGCATTAACAGTTTGTGATGAAGAAAAGGTTGAGGTTCTTCATAGAAAATAAATTTAAGGATTGACAGCTGCTTTTTTTAGAGGTCTAAATGAAGGTGGGTCATTTTGGACCCGAATGACGAATGATGTATAACAAAATTCTATGACAAAAAGTCATGACAACAAATGTTTTCATGTTACTTTAACTGTAACGTTAATCAGTTGTTGTTTTTTATTATTCAATGTTTAACAATATTTTAGATCAGTTTGATTGATGTAAGTTGAGATGACTTGAAAAGTTCATTTGTTTCAACTCAAATATTAAAGTGCAGTGCAGAATGATGATTAAATGAAGTTTTATGAACTCATTTCGAGAGGAGCACAGGATGTGATCTGGTCTCGCATCAATAATCATTGCTAGTCCAATCAGATATCATTGCTAGACCAATCACATGAAGCCTCCAATAAAAAATATCATTCATCCTCCCTTCCTTATCTTCATTTTGAAGAATCCTACCATCCACCCCCTTTACCAGGGGGAGCTCTCAAGACCTACCTGATCTCGGACCCCTGTCATGCTACATGACCAGCTGGGAGCCCTGGGCTCAAGTATCTTTGAGCTCTGGGTTCTCTCCCGGGACAGCATGCCAAATCTGCAAATTGTATCAAGCAATAGCTAATGCCGAGTTCAGACTGCATGATTTTAGCCCTGATTTTGACTCGCCGACAGGTTTTGAGAAATCGCAGACAAATGCCTGAAATCACAAGCAAATCGATGCTCGTGCACGCGAGTGACAATCACACAGTATAAACAATCAAGGATGCGATATGAGAGAATCGCTGATGAGTCGCCGATGCCCGTGGGATATTTGGCATGCTAAATATCTGGAGCTGTCGGCGATGCAAATCATGCCGTGTGAATGTGTTCTGACTGAAAATAACATCAGCGATCACCTACAGCCAATAAGTAAGAGAGTAGCATTCACTAGTGGGGTTACCTGCAGGCCAGCGGGAGGCTGGGGGAGAAGATAAAAGCTCTCATTTTCAGTTGATTTGGACCCAAGAAATGGAGGAAAAATGAGTGTAAAATTGGAACGAGCACTGTGTCTGTTTGACGTGTCATGTGATCAATATCACAATCAAGTCGAAAAGTTAAAAAATGTTGAGGAGAGATTGTTAATTATCTTTAAAAGCCAGGTGAGCAACACAAGTTTCTAAAGCTAAAGTCTTCTTTTTCCATTATGGAGTTAATAACGAAAGATATATTACATGATATATATTACGTGACCTCACGTTGTTTCCATGTCACTTCTCGCGTTTGTTTGGCTGTGAGATGTAGTTTGGACAAAGTTGTCTGTGATTAAGTCATGCAGTATGAACTCTCCTGTCGCCGATCCATCCTACAATGTAAACACAGCGCTGACAGAACACTAGCCTAGATAGTCATGCAGTGTAAAAACATCCGTGACACGACTACTTTGAAAATCATGCAGTCTGAACTCGGCATAAGTGTGAACTCTTGAAATTAGGTATTTCACTAAGCTTGTCGCAGTACATTCTGGAATTGATTTATCTGTGGAAAAACACCAGCAATCGTGACGTCATGACTATGGTTAAGATTTTATGCATTATTTCATGTTATTAAGTGTCATCTTAAATGCAAAGGTGGCGTTGTTTGAGATGTTATGAGAACATGACATAAACAAATATATCACAAGCTGTCATTTTCGTTCTTATGAAAACTTATGATATTTTGTCATAAATCTGTCATAAATAGATAAAAACGTAGTCCTGTGGACGTTTCTGGAGACCGCGAATTATGTAGCCGGAGGTACGTATGGCTTCATTTAGTTTTTTTAAAGGAATGCTACGGGGCAGTATGACGCCGTTCCTTTTCGCGCTCACCAGCTGACCGCTTATCTCCGCGTGGAGGGCTTTCCCGCCGCAACCAGTTTGTCCCGTTAGCTCGTCATGTTACATTAGCGGACTTGAGACGCAGAGAGGAGTTGACCACGACGATGAGCGGTTCCAGAAATCAGGTAAGACATAAACAGAATTCAAAAGTAAGTAAATAACAGGGTGAGAATGCAGTAAATCTGAAAATGTGGTAAAAATCAGACAAGGGTTTTTCTTTTTCTGCAGGGCTTTTGTAAATCGTTGGTTGGTTTTAGGGAAGTAAGTGGGTGGGCAGGTCAATCGATAACATTGGTTGGGTTTAGGGAAGGTGGGTCAGTCAGTCAATTGGCCGGCCGGCCATTCAGTCACACAGTCAGTTGACAGCAGCCTCTGGTGGGTTTACATGAGAACAGCGGGCACGAACGGCACTCGCGAGAGAAATTTAAGATATGAAAAAGCGCACGCAGCGGCCTCTTGTGGATTCGCAAAAACAAAAACTGCAAAAATACATACCTCCAGGGAAGTATTTCACGGTCTCCAGAAATGTCCACAGGACTACGTTTTCATTTTATAACATAATTTACAAGAAAACTGGAAGATGCTAGCTCATTTTAGGGTGATGTTTAGCTTGCCTGGCGTATTAAATCAAGTATTTCACTAAGCTTGTTGCATTTCATTCTGGAATTGACTTATCTGTGGAAAAAACACCAGCAATGCTGCCTTTGAATGTGACAAACTCTTTCAGAGTCAGGACTATGTCTGTGATGCTTATCAGCAAAACGAATAATGTCTGAATAGGCAGCTTAGTAGGATTACAAAACCCAGTCCCTTTTTGCCCTCACAAGGCTACACTGGCTGAAAATACAGTGGGGGAAATACATATTAAACAAGTCACCAATTTTCGAAGAAAACAACATATGTCTAAGGGTGCTGTTGACTTGTTGGTAACAACCAAAGAAAGCCCTATATGCAATGAAACTGATTAGTTTATGAATGAAGTTACTGTATGTGTAATAAAATAAAATGACATAAGGAAAAAGTATTGAACACATGAAAAAAAGAAAGGTGTGGAAAGGCAGTGAAAGCCCAGACAGCTGCTGAAATATCTTCAGTAGTTCTTCAGCAACCCTCTGCCCTTTTTTTAGTGTAAATGAATATTAGATGCTTCAGTACAACATCTACATTATCAGAATGATGAAGATGAAACCAGGGTGGACATTTCAGCAAGACGATGTGCCAAAACACAGCCAACTCTCTAATGCTTTCAGAGAAAGAAAATCGAGCTGTTGAATGGCCCAGCCAATCACCTGACTCGAATCCATTAGAAAATACAAAATAAAGGTCAGATTTGATAGACGAAACCCACAGAACCATCAAAATTTTTACTTCATTCTCCACATGTGAGGCGTCTTTAAGCTGCCATCACAGAAATGGCCTTTAATATAAAGTAATAAATACATTTCTGTAGTTCAATACTTTTTCCTTGTGTCATTATATTGTTATTACAACTAATTTCTCAGATTTGTTTTGTTTTATTTTTATGTTTGTATTGTTTTGGTTTTTATCAAAATCTGGTTCAATTCCATGTCAATTACTCCTTTAGAAATATTATTCCCAGGAAAAAAAAAAAAAAAAAAAACATGTTCAATACTTATTTCCGCCACTGTATCATCATCTCACACTGGGAAGTTTAAAGACCATGACAGGAAAAATGGAAAAGGAAAACAAGAAAAGCTATAGTTGTATTAGTTTTGTTGACCCTAGACAGCTGTATTCAGCATCCCTCTCTATCCCTAAGGACCGATTCAGAATTGCAGAACATGAGGGTTGCCAATACCGAACTTCCCTCCGCCTTGAGTTTTCAGACGACGCCTATTGGGATTGGCGCGAAGAATGCTCTCAATACATGTCATTACTTTCTGGCCTCATTGTGTTTCCGAATGCACCCAGAAGTCACTATCTGTGCAATTTTCATCTCCGCGCCTTTTAGAATTCAGTGGAAAGCAAGGTCAAATCCTGTAGCATGCTGGTAATTACACACTGAAAACCTACAGAAGAGCACCGGCGTGCAGAAGCCAAGCATCCCCCTGAATTGTGAATGAAGTAGCCATGGGCTGTTTTCCCAAGTTCCTCATTGCCACCATTCATTCACTATTCATGTATTCGCACAGATTTCCCCTTGATCTCGGGCCGTGTTGGCAGACAGAACAAAAAATCAAGTATTCATCTTTCATTTTAAATGAATTCGGATGGAGAGAAATTTTTGGGTCAAAGCCTGCTGTGTTGTTGTTGTTGATCTAATAGGTGAGATGAGAATTTGTGATAAGCATGGAAGATGATAAAAGGAGGGACATGCTCTAGAAATGGGGTGATGGAAGTGTTAAACCGCTCTCATGCTATCAGGTCACTGAAGCTAATGCGGAAGCGTGAATTGTAACACTTAAAATGCAATCGTTCATATGCGTGAAATCGATTTTGTGCAAGTATCATAAAATGAGTTGTTTTTTTTCACCTTTTTTTCAGGAATTGGATTGGAGCTTGCCCGTGCAAATGTTGCTATCACAATGCTAGGTATTGTGTGGGGTCTATTTTCCAAGGTGCATTTTAGTATGACGACCAATTCTCTGGGGTGTTCATAAGACTGTCATGAATCCTCTATAATCATGACATGTCCTGAATATGGGTGAGATTTTCTGCATGCAGACAACTGTTATTAAGTGCACTATAAAACATATTGCTTTAAAATGTACAGTATTACAGTATTTGGGAATTTTTGCTTTTACAGCATAAATTACAGTGTGCTTATAAATGTTGCAAATAATACTGTAAAAATTGCCAGTAATACTGTAAAACTTGCCAGTAATACTGTAAAAAATTGCCAGGAATACTGTAAAATTTACAAGTGCACTGTAAATTAATAATTACACTTGTAAATGTACAGCACAATTGTAAATTTTGCCAATAATACTGTAAAAATTCACTTTTTCCACATTTGTTTATGTTAGAGCCTTATTACAAAATGGATTAAATTCATTTATTTCCTTAAAATTCTACACACAATAGCCCAAATTGACAATGTAAAAAAAGTGTTTTACATTTTTTAAAATTGTTGCAAATTTATTAAAAATAAAAAAACTGAAAAATCAGATGTACATCAGTATTCACAGCCTTTGCTCAATACTTTGTTGATGCACCTTTGGCAGCAAATACAGCCTCAAGTCTTTTTGAATAAGATGCCACAAGCTTTTCACACCTGTCTTTGGGAATTTTTGCTGATTCCTCTTTGCAATACCTCTCAAGCTCTATCAGGTTGGATGGGAAGCAACGGTGTACAGCCATTTTCAGATCTCTCCAGAGATGTTCAATAGGATTTAGGTCTGGGCTCTGGTTGGGCCACTCAAGGACATTCACTGAGTTGTTGTGTAGCCACTCCATTGATATTTTGGTGGTGTGCTTTGGGTCATCATTGTCCTACTGGAAGATAAACCGTCACCCCAGTCTGAGGTCAAGAGCTCTCTAAAGCAGGTTTCCAATCAGGATGTCTCTGTACATTGCTGCATTCATCGTTCCCTCTATTCTGACTAGTCCTCCAGTTCCTGCTGCTGAAAAACATCCCCACAGCATGATGCTGCCACCACCATGCTTCACTGTAGGGATGGTATTAGCCTGGTGATGAGCGATGCCCAGTTTTCTCCAAACGTAACGCCTGGCATTCACTCCAAAGAGTTCAATTTTAGTCTCATCTGACCAGAGAATTTTCTTTCTTATGGTCTGAGAGTCCTTCAGATGTCTTTTGGCAAATTCCAGGCGGGGATTGGCTTCCGTCAGGCCACTCTACCATACAGGCCTGATTGGTGGATTGCTGCACAGATGGTTGTCCTTCTGTAAGGTTTTCCTCTCTCCACAGAAGAACGCTGGAGCTCAGACAGAGTGACCATTGGGTTATTGATCACCTCCCTGACTAAGGCCCTTCTCCCCTGCTGAAACAACTCAAGAATATTTTTCAGGTTTTTTATTTTTAATAAATTTGCAACAATTTCAAAAAAATCTTTTTACACATTGTCATTATGAAGTATTGTGTGTAGAATTTTGAGGAAATAAATGAATTGAATCCATTTTGGAATAAGGCTGTAACAAAAAAAATGTGGAAAACGTGAAGCGCTATGAATACTTTCTGGATGCAAAAAACAAAACAAAACAATGAATAAAGGATTTAAATGTATATAAACTGTGTTCTTAATAAAGCTGAAGATGAAAAGCAGCATTCACACCAATACATGTAATTAAAAAATCATTTGAGCATGTGTGATTTTAACATGCGACTTTAGTGTGTGTTGAGTGCATTGATTGTGATCCATTCATTTAAATGTGTGGCAGGTGAAAATGTGTCCTTGGAACACAGCACACTTTGACACATGTACCTTTATAATATATATATTTTTTGCATTGAAAGGATTTCTATAACTACACATCAATAGGGTGCTTTGAGCGATTTATTTATTTATTTTTTTCTCCCAGAGCTAGATAGAGACTTAGTGTTATGCTTGTGCTTCTCTCTTCCGCACAATGAAAATGGATGAGGGCTGGCTCTAAAATGGACAAAAACCTCCACTAAATGTTCAAAGATAGTACATGTGTGTGTGTGTGTGTGTGTGTGTGAGAGAGAGTGGGGGGAACACACTGACTGAAATTGAACTCATTATTCACTGAAAATCTTGTCTTACAAATCTTGCTTGACAGCTGTAGCTGCAATTCACTTCCATTGTGCGGAGGAAAAAAGAAGCCTGGACATTCTGCTATAAATTACCCCTTTTGTATTATAGACAGAAAACATGAAAGACATGAGGGTATAGGGCTTGACGATTAAATGAAATGGATCCAAAACTGAAATCTATAACCCAGCATGAAATTTCCCTATGCTGGTTATTTTTTTTTTTATCCTGTTGATATTATTCAACCCAGGCTCATTTTGAATACGTACCACTATATACATTTCTGGAGAGTGCCAAATATGTCCCAGTAGCTATGTTTTTCTTTAAGTTTTTGTTTTCACCAGAGGCCTCTGTGTACGTTTTTTCAGATCTCAAATTTCTCTCACGAGTGTCATTCGTGCCTGCTGTTCTCACGTAAATTCACCAGAGGCCGCTGTCGACTGACTGACTGACTGACTGACTGACTAATTGACCGATACACCCACCCACCCCTTTACCTAAACCCAACAGATATTGTTTTAAAAAGCATTAATTGACCAGCAACCACCCACTTCCCTAAACCCAACTGACAGTGTTATCAAAAGCAATCCAGAAAAAAGAAAAGCCCTCGAGGGAGCCTGATTTTTACGTCGTTTTCATATTTTACAACATTCTCGCCCTGCTATTTACTTGTTTATTTAATTTTTTGCCTTTTGTTTTAGTTTTAGTTGCTTTCTGGAACCGTTCTTAGCCGAACTCGAACCCCGTCGTCGCGATCAACTCTGATCTGCATCTCGAATCCTTTAACGTACATGGTGTGCTACTGGACAAATTGGTAACAGCGGGAAAGCCGTCCATATGGAGGTAAGCTGTCAGCTAGTAAGCGCCAAAAGAAACGGCGTCATTCCGCCTCTTAGTGTTTGTTTTAAAGATGAAATGCTGCCATACATTCCTCTGGCTACATAATTCGTCATCTCCAGAATTGTATACGGTGGTACGTTTTCAGAATGGGCTTATGTTGATATTATTCCTTTCATTAAAAGAAGTTGATTCAACTTAAAATTGTACAGCTTTTTTGAGTTGGCTCAACATATAACGCTTGAAGTACTGCACTTAACTCAACTCAAAAAGCTCTGCAGCAAGTTGCCTTAAAATTTTAAGTTGATTCAACTTCTTTTTACTACATGCAGCAATCTGACACACCACAAACACGCGTTTTCTCTCATGTTTTTTTATTTTTTTTTATATTTCCCAAATGATGTTTAACAGGGGGAGGAGTTTTTCACAGTATTTCCTATAATATTTTTTCTTCTGGAGAAAGTCTTATTGGTTTTATTTCGACTAGAATAAAAGCAGTTTTAAAATTTTTTAAAAACATTTTAAGGTCAAAATTATTAGCCCTCTTAAGCTATATATTTTTTCGATTGTCTACAGAACAAACTTTCGTTATACAATGACTTGCCTAATTACCCTAACTTGCATAATTAAACTAATAAACCTAGTTAAGTCTTAAAGTTGAATACTAGTATCTTGAAAATATCTAGTAAATTATTATGTACTGTCATCAAGGCAAATAATTGAGTTGTTAAAACTATTATGTATACAAATGTGTTGAAAAAAATCAGAAGTTGGCCAAAAATATATATACAAGGGGGATAATAATTCAGGAGGGCTAATAATTCTGACTTCAACTGTATGCATGTTGCATGTAAATCATATTCTGTTGCCAATTTATTTGATATTGGGCAGATTCAGTTTATTCGGTATTGGGTTTTGATTCAAAGCCAGCGCTCATTTTTTTTTTTCGCATTTCCACTTTAGCAAAGAAGTTTGAGCGAACGCAAACAATAAAAAATAATATTCAGACGTCTGACAGATTAGTAATAGCAATAACCTAGTACTTTTATTTTTTTTAATTTGTAAATGACTTCTAACATGTCAAGCATCACTCACATTGCTTCGACTTATTCCCTTGTTTATAAAGGGTCGGACCAGAACGAACCGCCAGCATCACTGACTATTTCACTGACTATTTATTACTGACACTATTTAATTGACTGGTGTTGTGTTAAAACTTTACATTTTAACATATGTAGGCTATAAAGCTGTCTTTTCATAAAGAGAAACACACACACACACACACACAGGCACAAACACACACACATACACATTTAAAACATTTATTCACAGGAGATGCAAGTTGTCATGTTATACTTTTCACATTGCATTATTTAAAAACTAGATATTAAAGTTTGAAGACAAACTTCATGGTGGCTTAGACATCCTGTTGGAAGTCGTTTGTTTAGTTTGAAACAGTTTGAAAGAAATTGAAAAAATGTGGATCAATTGAAAAAGTATAGATAGATGAAAAGGTCTGAGAAAGGATAGATAGATTGAAAAAGTATGGATAGATAGATAGATAGATAGATAGATAGATAGATAGATAGATAGAT
>CAIGQZ010032926.1:1907266-1935940 GCA_903798205.1 Danio tinwini | reverse complement strand
CTAAATATTTCTCTTTACTATAAATTACTATAGTATTTTAAATGTGTAACACCTGGTTTTATTGGATTTTTTGTTTTTGCTGTTATATACTATAACTTGTTTCTGTTAAGTACAGCATGTTATTTGCAGTAAATAATTGAACTGAACAGTTATGTCTCACATGTTTCATTGACAGTTTTATTGATCACTAAGATGTGATTGGCTTTGATTTAAGTTGTTTCGATAAAAAAAAAAAATGGAAAAATTGTTTAGATGTATTTTTATATTGCAAATGCCACAAATATCACCCTGCACAACTAACTAAAATTTAGATTTTGAAACATTCATTCTTTCATTTATTTTCTTTTTGGATTAGTCGCTTTATTAATCTGGGGTCGCCACAGCGGAATGAACCGGCAACTTATCCAGCATATGTTTTACGCAGCAGATGTCCTTCCAGCTGCAACCCATCACTGGAAAACATTCATGCACACTCATTCACACACACATACACTACGGACAATTTAGCCTACCCAATTCGCCTATACCACATGTTTTTGGACTTGTTGGGGAAACCCGAGCACTCAGAGGAAACCCGCACACACGGGGAAGACATCCACACAGAAACGCCAACTAACGCAGCCGAGGCTTGAACCAGTGACCTTCTTGCTGTGAGGCGAACGTGCTACCCACTGCGCCCCTGTGCAGCCCGATTTTGTAACAGCGGATAAGATAAGATCTGGTTTTGTGGTGGCTGTACTTTAAAATTAAATTAATATAATCTTAATTCAAGTGATGAAAGATGTTGAAATTCTAACAGTAAACAAAGCTACTGTAAGGTCACACACGCTTGATATAAATGCTTGAAAATGATTTAGCTGAAAATATCCATTAGACACTTAAAAGTAATTAAAAAGTAATCACACGTAATCAGTTACTCTACTTTTATAAAGTAATTGAAAAGGTACACTACTTATTACATTTTAAAAAAGGTAATTTGTCATCTGTAATCTATTACATTTCCAAAATAACCTCCCAAACAGTGGTTGCTAGCATATTGCTACAGTAGTATGAATTAGCATGTTTTAGTGTGAATTAGCATGCTGTTAGCATACATTTAGTATGAATTAACATGTTGCTAGCAAGGTTTCAGTATAAATTAGCATGCTGCTAGCATGTTTCTAGTATGAATTAGCTTTTTCAAAAAAATTTCAAAAGCCAAGTTATTTTCCACTTTTTTTACTGTGTAAAATGTAATTTTTCCCACAATGAATGCTGGATATTTTCACTTTTGACATTGATATATGAAAATTAAAGTTACACATTCAAATTAAAGTTATTTTCAGTTTTTTAAGGAGACTCACTTTTTACAGTAAAACTGAAATGTTAATTTTGTATTCACAGTGCAAACTCAGTCCTGCAGGGCCAGTACCCGGCACAGTTTAGCTCCAACTCTAATCAAACACACCTGCTTATAGATTTTAGGTGATCTTGAAGACACTGATTAGCATTTTCATGTTTGACTAGTATTGGAGATATAGGCTGTTTCTCAATATGCGCTCTTCAGCTTTCTTGCATCCTCGTGTTTTCGTGTAACGTCATTATCAACGACCAAAGTTCAGTTTCAAAACTCAACACCGCAAGAATGGAGAACGTGTGAAAGTTCCCGGATGTGTTCTTGATATTGAGGATGCGCCGATGCAGACTTGAGCACCAAACTCGCTCGAGAAGTCCCTGATGTCATTGCGGCTGAATAAACGAGGTGGGAAGTGCAGCATTTTATGTAGATTTATTATTAAAGTTTAGACATATAGCTTATTATTATTACTTATAGACGGTGAAAGTAAATATTAACATGAAAATCATAAAAGGTTTAAACACAATAAGGTTGTTTATTTGCTGAAATTCATATTAAAATGAGTTTTATTTGTATTGTGCAAAGTATATTTGTAAGGTCTTTATGCATATTGTGAAAAGGGGGAAAACAATAAATCGTTGTATGAATGCTGTAATGTTTAATTAATTTTCGGTAAAAGATGCGTGAGGGTCATGTGACCATCAGGAAGAACGCAGCATCTCATTTTTCACAGGTCGCATTCTCTGTTCTCATAGTCTCCCAAGTTCATTCTTCTGAGGTAACTTGGTAAGACCGCTCTCCACAAGAACACGAGTCCATTCTCTCTTGAGAAACAGCCAAAGTCTGCATGACACCGGCCCTCCAGGACCAAGTTTGCCCATCCCTGATTTAAAGCAATGTGTTCCTTGATTTCAGTTTGAAGTATTCATCAAAAAACCATAAGTAGTGTGTATTATTTTATCATCACAAAGAATAGAAATGTGCTCGACAGATATTGGGGGATTACGTTAATAAACAATTGTATCGTAAATTATAATGAATAATCGAAACCGAAGTGTTCAATTAATCAAGTCTCTGATTTCAGGTCATATCACCCAATTTAGTTTGAACTGCATATATAAGACTGTACGTATCTTCATGTGTTTTATTTTGAAATCCCAGAATGACTGTGCATACGTATAGCTGGATCTCAGATGATCACTCCAGTGTAGCTAATTGCATCTGCACACAATGCCTTCCCCTCTTATTCCATTCCCTCAGACCTTACAAAACCACAAAAGGCGGCAGTCACCATTGTGGCGATACAATACATGTATGCTTGACTGGAAAAAAACGCAAGCCTTCAATTGACGTCAATGGACAATACGGTGCAGCTTGATGTGTGAGCCATTCAGCTAGCCTGGACCAGGCCTGTTTGCAGCTCAAGGATCATGTTTGCCCTAGCTCATTAAGCGATCAAGACAATCTGAATGGATAGGACTTCTGGCAAACCTCAACACATTATTAATCATTGCTGAAGCCCCCACTAAGGGTGGTACATATTGCGTAGTGAGAAAATGATTTCACAGGCAGCCCTGTTATAATACTTTTAAATACCATGCAATGTGTAATTAGGTGCTCATATTTGACAGCAGTGTTAGGTGTAATTAGTTACAAAGTTACTAGTTACTGTAATTAAACTGATTAAAAATAATAAAGTAACGTATTACTGTTCTGTTTTAGATTATTTGATTACAGTTACTTATACTTGCTTTAAATATGTAAACAAAATTCTGAAAAAAAATAATCAGAAAAGCAGAGTAATACACAGTCAAGCCTGAAATTGTTGGCCTTCAAACATCCAGCAAAAGTGGTAAAAATTTCATTAAGTTTTTGCTGTGGCCCAGCCAGTGTCCTGACTTAAATCCTATTAGGAATCTGAATGAATAGGAATTCTGGAAAAAAAGGCAACACATTAATAATTATCACTGAGGCCCCCCAGTGAGGGTGGTACATATTGTGCTGTGGCAAAATGATTTTGCAGGCAGCCCTGCTATTTTACTTTTAAATGCCATGCAATGTGTAATCAAGTACTCATATCTGACAACAGTGTTGGGTGTAATTAGTTACAAAGTAACTATTTACTGTAATTACTTTTCTTCTAAAAAAAAAAGTCAAGGGATTACTGTTCATTTATAAATCATTTGATTTACAGTTACTTATACTTGCTTAAAATACTGTAAATAAATAAAATGTTTGTGTATAAATCTATTCAGAAAAGCAGAGTTATATACAGCCAATATTAATATATTAATGTTTTGAGGTGGCCCTGCCAGAGTCCTGACTTAAATTCAATTAAGAATCTGAATGGATAGGACTTCTGGCAAACCACAACACATTATTAATCAACACTGAAGCCCCCCAGTGAGGGTGGTCCATATTGCATTGTGAGAAAATTATTTCGCAGGTAGCCCTAGCTTTAAATACCACCTAATGTGTAATCAAGTACTCATATTCGATAACAGTGTTAGACGTAATTAGTTACAAAGTAACTAGTTACTGTAATTTTCTACTGAAAAAGTAAAGTAAGCAATTACTGTTCATTTTTAGGTCATTTGATTACAGTTACTTTTACTTAGTTTAAATATAAAAATAAATTCAAAAGTTCTGTCTAAATCTATTCAGAAAAGCAGAGTAATATACAGTCAAGCCTGAATTTATTCAACCCAAAATACCCAGCAAAAGTGGTAAAAATATTGTTAGCAGACAAAAAAAAATTAAGGTTTATGCAATGGCCCAGCCAGAGTCCTGACATAATCCATTTAAGAATCTAAATGGATAACACTTCTAACAAACCACAACCCATTTTTTTATCATCTCTGGAGCCCCTCGGTGAGGGTGGTACATATTGCATTTGTGAAAAAAAATATTTTGCTGTGAGCCCTGTTATAATGCTTTTAAATGACAAGCAATGTGTAATCAAGTGTTCATTCGACAACAGTGTTGGGGTTAATTAGTTACAAAGCAACTAGTTACTGTGAATAAACTGATTTAAAAAAGTAAATTAAGGAATTACTGTTAATTTTTAGGTTATTTGATTACAGTTACTTATACTTGCTTTAAATAAATTCAATAGTTCTGTATATAACTATTCAGAAATACAGAGTAATATACAGTCAAGCCTGAAATTGATTGACCCAAAATACCCTGCAAAGTTGCTGTAGAAATGGTAAGCAGACCAAAAAATTTACATTTTGCAGTGGCCCAGACAGAGTCCTGACTTAAATCCTATTAAGAATCTGAACACTAAACCGCAACACATTAATAATCATAGCTAAAGTCCCCAGTAAGGGTGGTACATATTGCGTTGTGAGAAAATGATTTTGCAGGAAAAAATTTAGCAGACAAAAACATTAACGTTTTGCAGTGGCCCAGCCAGAGTCCTAATTTAAATCCAATTAAGGATTTGTGGAGGGAGCTAAAGATCAGGGTGATGTCAACGAGAACTTTTTATTTTTCAAAAAGAGCATTTATCATTTCTCAAGATGATTGCATTAGCTTAAGAAACAATAATTAGAAAATTAGTCCATGACAATGTAAGGTAAATTCAGAGTATAAATATACATTGTATTTTTCAGATATTTTGTGTCACAAAACTGGACAGGTCAAAATGGCGAAGGGTCCCAAGTGGAGCTTTATTTTAACAAAGTAATCCAAGTGATCCTAGACAAAGACATAATTAAGAAGAACAAAGCACAACTTGAAATGGGCAAGAAACAAAATAACAAAACTGTAGCGTACCATAATACAGAAGCAATGAAAAGACAAATAAAACAGACTTAAATACACACAGAACTAAACAGGACAACTACGCACAGCTGAGATCAATAGACAAATCAAGAAAGCAAAGCAACATGGGATTTGAAGTTCAGAGAAAACAAAGTCCATATGCCCCCTAGTGTGCAACATGGGCACTGCAGCCTAAGAGTTTTCAAGGATGTAAAAGGTACTTTACAAAGTAATACAAAAATAATTAAAATACAATGTAATTAGTAATTAATTTAGGGGTAATTAGCGTTTTTTACAGTATACAATGCATTACACCTATGGAGAGTTCCTGTAAACCACCAATACCAACGTTTGTGTGAGTATGTGGGTACAGTATGTGGGTCATGTGTTGTATGAATTACCTGATCCATGGCTAAATTGCATTTCCTGGTTGGCCTATCTTTCATTATGCGATCTAATGTGACTGCTTGTTTTGTTGTTGTTTTTTTTGCAGAGTTTCTCATCTTTTATATGTATTGTGAGCAAATTTTAGAAGACAAGGTTCATGATACGCTCTTAACTATTTATAAAGTCAACAAACAGCTTCTGCTGGCACAACATTACTCTCACATTCTCAGCAGAATAAAATGTATTCTTTATGATAATATTTACCCTTGTAGCACTTTGGTATTCCTTTAAAAAAAAGCATTCTTTAGCATTTTTCAAACATTTTTTTATATATTTTGTTTTGTGCTCAACAGAAAAACACTTTATAGATGTGAGAACATGGTGAGTCCGTTTCAAGGTTATTATAGTTAACAAAAATGAACAAAAAACGAAAACTAAAATTTAAAGGGCACCTATTTTACCCCTTTTTTAAGATGTAATATTAATATTATGGCTCTTTTGAGTGTGCCAGTTTAGGTTCAGTTCAAAACACAATTCAGATTTTTTTTATTATGATGTGTTAAAATGTGCCATTTTGGGGGCGTGTACACAGTTCGTTGTTTTGCTTCACATGAAAATTAGTTTCGACTTCCCGCCCTACTTAACAAGGGGGCGGAGTCAAGAGCTCCCCTTTTAGTGTATGGCAACAGACTGGCAGACAGAGAGAAGCAACATAAGTGAGAGGGCCAGCATTCAGCTGCACATATACGACTCGGACACAGACCAAGCAGAGAGTACAAAATCATTTGTGTCTTTGTAGAGTTTTACAGCCAACTGTGTGCTAGTTTAAAGCTCCGAGCTTGTAGCCTACACCGAGACTAATAACCAAGCACACTGAATTAACTTTGACTGAAGGGCATCACACACCGGATGCACCGTGACACGGCGCGCACATGACAGTTGAAAGTATCGCACACTTGCGGCGCCGGTGTGTGTCACCTGATAGAAACTTATGTTTAGAATTCAGAAATGCATGCCGCTGCGTAGCGCGATGCTGCTTGTCACCGAGCGGCGCTTCTGGTGTACGACTTGCTTGAGGCTATAACTAAAGGGGCGTCATACACCGGACGCGCCGCTCAGAGCCACGACACGGCACACCAGACACGCACATTCGCATGTTATTTAAAATGAAACTATTCAGGTAACGCTCTGTGGCGCGGCAAAATATGAACAGTGTCCTGAGCAAGGCCAGCGCGTTCATAGAGGCGACCTAGGTGGCAGAATAGTGAGCGAACTCCCTGGTCCTCACTTTCATCCGTGACAATGCGAAATGCAAGGCGCTGCGCGTCGTTAGTTCCAATGGAGGGACGCACACATGAGGCAACGCGCCTGCACTTTCCAGCTGCACTTAGGTAAGATGACAGGGAGCTTCTGTGACCGCGGGAAATGCAAACTGCTGAAGTTTAAGGAAGACAAAATGAAAAGTACACATGTATGCAAACCCACCAAAACTCACAAACACTGGCGGCGAGGAGAGCGAAAACGGGGTGAATATTGAGTCCAATGAGCCTTACATCTAAAAATAGAGCAGAGTGTTTCTGGTTTCTGGTGATGTCGCTTTGACTCACACGCTGAAAATGGCGGACGTGAAACAACATACTGAGGACATGGTAATGCGCACCTGTCAATCAATATTGGTGGGCGGGGGGACCGCACTCCTACGTCAAGTTGCGGTCTATCTCAAAACCGCTCCAATTGGTCCACCGTTTTTATGTTGTTAAATAAAAAAAAGGACTGAGTGTGTTTATATCACCCCAATATGATAGTCTATACACTATACCTACACATATGTCTGTCCAAACAGCTTGAAAAGTAAATTTTTCACCATAGGTGCCCTTTAAAATCATTTTCGTTAATTGAAATAAAAATAAAAACAAGTAAAAAAAATTTAAACTAGAACTAACTAAAACTGTATTGTTAACATACAAACTGAACTAAAATTATAGCAAAAACATCCTTCATTTTCGTCTTTGTAAATGTTTTAAATATATAATCTTACTGTATGCCTTTTAGAAGTAAATCTATTTACTTCGCACTGCCAGGTGTTTGACCAGTACAGCGCCTTAAAGTCTGTAATCCTGATGCCATAGACTGATTTCACGCGGCCGCCATAATAACAGTGAAATCGAGGCTGCGGTGGGAAGAAACCCGGAAGTATCGCCTGAGTCACACAGGAATGTTGTGTACCTGGCTGTATATCTTATCAGCGAAGAGAAAGTGACACAAATTTATCATTTCACCGCCTTCCAAGCGACCCGAAGGTCCGTTTTGAATGAATAGTGATAATAAAAAGGGATATTTGACCTCATTTTCAGCTAAGTTAAGGAAAATGGCACTACTTAGCTAACATTTTCTTTCTCAAACACACATTTTACATACCATTCATCAAACTCAAGTTAATGAACTGATTCTTTCACTATATTAGACTTGTCATGATACAAAATTTCCGTAATGAAATATAAAAAAACGGCAATTTCTCGTTAACATTTAAGACACTGTTTATGGAGTTCTTAAAACAGCGCTGATTGGCCATTGTGTTCACGTGCTCAACAGAAATCACTATGATTGGCTGTGAAGGTCATCAGTTCACCAAACTCACCGTTGTTTACTGGGTGCAAACACAGACGAGCGATCCGCTGATTAATCGACTGATCTTCACGGCTTTAAAACGCTCCAATGTCCGTCTATGTGTGTTTTCAATCTGTGGAGAGCGGTGAACTGAGGACCTTCACAGTCATTCTGTTGAGCACAGGTGAATACTATAAAAAGTCATCAGTGTTTATGAGCGCGCTCAACAGTGCCTGAATGTTAGCAGGAAATGGACTTTAAAACTTTAAAATGTTTTTAAAACTTTAGTACCGGGACAACACTGTTACAGACAACATGAAGATGTGCTACAGAGGACTGCATTGTTTTATCACTCACCGAGTTACATAGGCTGAAGCAGGGAAGCATCCCCACTGTGTTTATCTAGTGCCACAAACTGAAGTCTAGGAGGACACTTAAGTGTATTACTCTTAAAGAGATTGTGATGTTGTTTGATGTCTAATATGCTTTTAATTGTTTAAATAAACTGAACTGAATGATATTAAAGTGATGTTTACACCATTTCTGCATTTTATCTTTTCTATGTTAAAAGGAGTTTTTGTCCAAACCATCTGAGATGGCGATGCACAAAATTTCTGTTTTAGAAATGCTTTCTATTTCTGCAACATCATGACAGAACATCAACATATGCCACTATGACAAAGATTACTTCAGGTACTGATCATGTGCTTTATTCAATGTTAAATGCTCCCAATGTGAGGTTAAATACAATTTTGTGACATTGTATTGCCATATATTTAAGCAGAAGCAGCAGATAATTCACCTCAGATCTTGAAAATAACTAGAAGACGGTTTAAAAACGAAAGTCCGAACTGTGACCAACAACATCAGTCACCCAGTAGCATTTTAATATTGAAAATGTTATATTTAAAGAAGTTTAATATAAGTATATAAGTTTAATATGTAGTAGATTAAAAGCCTTTATGATTTTGTTGGAAGTGCAGTGGTTGGTATTTAAATGTTTATTTTATGTTGCGTCACGATGGTGAAAAGCAGCCAAATAGCTTGTCACTGGATTCTTGTCGCATCGCATTGTTGTGTATAATATATCACCTTGCAATTGACTGATACATATCCATTTCTAAACCCAACCTATAATGTTTTAGCATAAGCAAATAATAAGAGAAAAGCACATTGTGGCCGTGTGGTTTTACCACCATTTCACATTGTTTTACCTGGTTTCTAGGTAAAACCTTTGCTGCATTAGAACATCGTCTGCTCTGCATCTCAAGTACGACACCATACAAGGTAAGCTACCAAGCAAACTAACTACTCGGAAAAACTCGTTTGTACAGAGATAAGTGGTCGGGGCGAAGGCATTCGATAACGCATCGCAAACACATTTAAGTTGTTTTTGTAGTATTTATTCAGTGCTGCGTGAAGAACCTTGCAAAAAAAAAAAACTAGGGTTAGGCTATTTAGGAAAACTATCTAATTGCGATAACATTTTTGCAAACTCAAAATTAAGCTCAATACTGTCGTTTACACAATGTTAATAAAAGTAATACAACATTCTTTGACTGAATATATGAATTGTGTATATATTAATGCTGAGCAACGATTAAATTTTTTATCATGATTAATCTCATGATGTTTATATATTTATACAGTGCAGCCTTTGCGATGAGCTTATTGCAATGTTTCAAATAACGATTTAATTTCAGTTTTAGATTAATCGCCTTAAAAACAACCCTTTTTTTTGTTAACAATATGTCACTGTAAATGTCAGTAGCCTAGTGCGAAAAGAAACAAAAGCTGTCCATGCCATACTAATACATAGCATTCATTTCACCCACACTGTAAAATTAAATTAGCGTAAATTAACAGTCTTTGTATTTTGTGATTTGTGATTTATTTTTTATTTTTCCATTATGAGACCTTGACCTCTCTTTGAACTTTGAACAATTCGAAAAATGTTCATTTAAACGTTAAATGGTTTTTCAAGAATTCACACTTAGCTGATGATTGATTATAAAGCTTGTTTGGCATGCTGTCCCGGGAGAGAGCCCTGAGCTCATAAGATCCTCGAGCCCGGGGCACTCTCCCGTTTGCAAGGCGAGAGGAGTTTGAGCTCAGGTAGATCTCGAGAACTCCCCTGCTGTAGTAGCTAATGAACAGATAGTGATTGCTTATAAGAGATAACTTCTTACTAGGAGTATGTCTATACTGCCGATTTAGATTAGTCAAATAACTTAAGTTGCATGTTTTTGGACGGCGAGAGGAAACTAGGGAACCCGGGGGAAACCCACGTGAGCACAGGGAGAATGTGTAAACTCCACACAGAAATGTTGGCTGGCTTGGTAAGGACTAGAACCAGTGGCATTCTTGCTGTGAGGCAACAGTGCTAACCACTGGGCCACCGTGCCACCCATCTAGGAAAGGAGGAGGAGTAGGAGTGGAAGAGGGGATTCTTCAAAACGAAGATGGCTGTGATGTGGAACCTAGGGTATTTATAGTGGCTTAGGAATCATTTGATTGGTGAATCATAAATTGAATAATGCAGGGCCAGCTGCAAGCAATTATAAGCACGTGATCCTCTCGAAATTAGTTTATAAATAAACTTCACAAAGTGATATATTGTCTTGGTCGGTGTTGTATGTTATGCTATAAAAACCCTGTAATGAACTGCCAGTACATTTTCTGTTATTTTACAGACTTATTTCAGACTTATGTTATTTCAAAAGACTAAAATTTCAATAAAAGTCAATTTGTTAAACTGTAGAGTTAAATTCAAGTTAAGTTCAATTGACATATTAGTATTAGTTGAAATGACGGGCATTTTCTCTGTGGTGCTGTGCGTCAAAATTCTCCATTAATTAAATCCACTTAAACTTTATCCCTTTATTCAGTGAAGGTAAAAACATAATTCCAGGGTACAGTGTCAGTGATGTATGAGATATGACATGGCTGTGCGAGTCTAGGTCTTGAGATCTGGTCTACAAAAGCAAAGGTTGTAATTCAATCCAAAAGACTGCTCCAGCTGTAGCATTTCAGCAATTAGCATAATGCTATTAGGCAAAGATCAAAAGGCTCTGCGATATGACAGTCACTAATGGTGTCTAATATGCGACTCTTAGCCCAGTGAAGGCCATTAACATTTATATTATATGTTATCACACCGTCAAGGCTAATGAATTCCTAATGAGTGTGCTGTGCAGATGAATGAAACAGCTCTTGTTTTTAACCCTTCGGTTTCTGTATTAAGACATTGAACTGAATGGGCCGGGTTCTGAAATCTAGTGTGGTGACTACATGGGCAGCGTTTAAATGTAATATGCAAAGATTGCTAGCTGTAGTTATGCTGCATTCATAATTATGCAAATTAGAAAAAGAATAACAAACCAATACTAAAAAATTATAAGAAAAAGCGATATCACTTTATTTTAAAGAGCCCATGTTACGAGTTTTTGAAAATGACCTTCCATGCAGTGTGCAACAGCACTAAGGGAATGAAAACATCCAGCTGAGGTTTAAATCGGCAAGTGTACCGTGTTTAAAACTATTAATTCTTTAACAAAATAGTAGACTCAGAGTCGAATAAATGAATCGTGTTGGGTTTGCATCTTTTGCCTGAACGCATCGCTGTCAATACAGTACATCACTAAATAAGTAGTACCGAATCCGCTAAAACATGAACTCGCCTTTTCCTTCAGACACTAGCAGAGCACAGGGGGTTCACGGGAGTGTTCATGACATGAAGATGATGACCACTGACAGATGGAGATTCGGCTGCGAGATTACTCAAGCTCCTGTTTATCTAACCAACCTTCTGTTTCGCTTCAATCCACCCCACTCTTTAAGATCTCAAAACTCAGGGCTTCTGGTAGTACCTAGAATAGCAAAATCGAGTAAAGGAGATCGAGCCTTCTCATTTAAGGCCCCTGAACTCTGGAATAGCCTTCCTGATAATGTCCGAGGCTCAGACACACTCTTGCATTTCAAAACTAGATTAAAAACCTATCTTTTTAGCAAAGCATACACGCAGGTTTTTGTGCCCCACGCAGGTTTTTTCATCTGGCTTATATACACTATGAACAGAAGCTACGCTAATTATTCTCTTTATTCCTTATTTCCACCTGGGGGTACTCATCCCGAGGCCCTCAGACTATGCAGCGCCACTGATGCGATCCAAGACCAGGCGACGAGACGATCCCAAGGTTTTCATAATCCTGGACCAGGCCGTATACTGAGCAGCTGCTGTGACTGATTCCTGTGACGCTCCAAGGACAGACGAGTCTTCGCTGAGGTCAAGCTTCCGTCGCCTAGACTGCAGCTCTGCACAAGATGTTTGGCCATAGGAAAAATGGTCGTGCCCAACTGAGCCTGGTTTCTCTTGAGGTTTTTTTAATTCTTCACTTTCGCCAATTGGTGAATTTTTTTCTTGGCGCTGTCACCACTGGCTTGCATGGTTCGGGATCTGTAGAGCTGCGCATCGATGGAATTGCTCTTCAGTGTTTGGACTCTCAGTAGTGATTTTTATACCACACTGAACTGAGCTAAACTGAACTGAACTTAAACACTGAAAACTGAACTGACACTATCAATTTAATACAATCTCTATGTGAAGCTGCTTTGACACAATCTACATTGTATAAGCGCTATACAAATAACGGTGAATTTAATTGAATTGAATTAAAGTTCATTCTCACAACAATACCACAGTATAGCCAATCTAATGCTGTGTTTGTTCCTGTCATTTTTCTGATTTTTGATACAATAACCTACCCTGCAACACGGGATTTGCCGGCTGTTTGCTATTGAAGGAGCAGCAGAGACTACTATGTATAGGACTTTGTTAGACTTTGACAGGGTCTTTGTCAGTAACCGTTACAGTTCATATAGACCAGTTTTTTGTGTAGTTTGGAAATTATGTATTTAATTGTGTGTTGTAACTTGTAATCATTCTGTGCAGCTTGTAATCATGTACCTATTGTAGATCAGTGCTTGTACTGTATATCTCAGATTAAATCTTTACAGGGTTATTCACATATTGCATCCAAAACCACATTGAAAACGTGTCACATGCTTCTTCCTTTAGCGATTTCAAATGCCTTTCTGAACTCGCGATCCTCTGCCGCTTGTCTTTGCTATAGCCACCATCAGCTCTTCCTCACACGAGCGGCGCGGTCAATTTTCAAAATAGTTCAACTTTCGCCACTGTGTGGATTAATATTGAATGTGTGTCGTTGTTATTAATTGGGGTTAGGTTTAGGATTAGAGTAATATGCTGGTGTTTAACTGTATTGCTTTATTGCAATTCCTGCATTGGGCTCTCACATACTCTGTGCTACTTCATAGCCGTAGTGGGTGTTTCTCTCGGCTCTTCTCAGTATTTATAAAATCTCTGCTAAAGAAAAGTATTGTTCAGGTGTTGTCATAAAGATGTCACTTGCTTCTACAGTAAATGCATTGGTTACACTTTACAAAACGGTTCATTAATGTTAGTTAATGCATTTACTAACATGAACAAACAATAAACAATACATTTAGGTGTACAAAAGGTGGAGCGGCTGGCTTTATAGTGCAGATACAACAACCCGGAGCTAAACACACTCAAAACAGTGGAGATTATAGTGGACTTTAGAAGAAACCCCCCTGCACTTTGCCCACTCACCATCATGAACAGCACTGTGGCTGCAGTAGAGTCATTCAGGTTCCTGGGCACCACCATCTTTCAGGATCTGAAGTGACACATTCACATAGACTCTATTGTGAAGTAAGCCCAGCAGAGATTGTACTTTCTTCGTCAGCTGAGGAAGTTCAACCTGCCACAGGAGCTCCTCGTACAGTTCTACTCAGCTGTCATCTAATCCTGGTTCAGCTCAGCTGCCAAAACTGACCTCCGTAGACCACAGCGAATAGTCCGGACTGCTGAACGAATCACTGGCACTACCCTTCCTACACTTTAAGAACTGTACTCTTCCAGAGTGAGTAAAAGAGCTCACAAAATCACTCTGGACACCTCGCACCCAGCACACTACCTGTTCGAACTGTTAAAAAACAGGCAGACACAGGAAAAGTTTCTTTCCTCAGGCCATCTACCTCATGAACAGTTAAATATTCTCCTACTGTGCAATAAATGAGCAATTCTTTCTCACACGCACTTGTACACAGCACCTTGTAACAATATGCAATGCAATACTTTCTCCATTAGCATTGGTACACAGCACCTTATAACCTGTATATTCACAACATATCTGTACATACAACTCAACATCTAGATACTTTTGACTAACTGAATCTCTGTTTAATGTTTAATGTCTAATGTTCATCGCCTTTTCCTTTTCTCATATTTAATTTTGTGTTGTCACTTGTCACTTGATGTACACTGGAAGCTTCTGTTGCCAAAACAAATTGCTTTTGTGTGTGAAGCACACTTGGCAATAAAACTGATTCTGATCTATTACAGCATTTGTTCATGTTAGTTAACGTTAGTTAATGAAAATACAGTTGTTCACTGTTAGTTCATGTTAACTCACAGTTATTAAATCATTTTAACAAACATGAACGTCGATGTTATTAATGCATTACTGAATGTTGAATTATGATTAATAAATGCTGTACAATTGTTGTTCATGATTAGTTCATGTTAGTAAATGCATTAACTAATGAACCTTATTGTAAAGTGTTATCAATGCATTAAAATGTTTACCTGCTTCTACAGCATTCCAGCCACACATACACACAGACACGCACACAAAAAGACCTGAAGTGAGATTTCATCCCACAGCAGGAGGTTTGGATTGCTCCGCACATTATCGCCCATCCTATGAATTTCACACTCTTGAAAACAATTGGGGGATAAAAGAGCAGAAATGGAGCTAAATGACTTTCCCCGGGGGGAGAGACAGATCAGTCATATTCTCTCAGGAGTTATCCATCATCTGCGGCTCCTGTGCTAAATCACGGCTCAGACGACTCCAGGCACAAGACAACCAGAGCCTTTTCTCAAACTACAAACACACATTAGCAATCTCATTTACAAGCAATGGGATCTACAAGGCGTGAATGGAAAGAAACTTTAATTCGGGTGGCCAATAAAAATGCATTGTATTTGAATGGGCCCTTGAGAAGTGATTATTGTGATTAATGTGATGATGAACAGGCTCGGCTTCTATATTTAATCGCTGGAGGTCATCCAGCTGCTTGAAATGTTGAGCGTTCTTCTAACTCGAGTGATGAACGAAGGTTCCCTCGAGATTAATTTGCCTCTGATTGGTTATCGGACTCGTTTTGTTGCTGTATATTCACAGAGCTGTCTCTTTTCTGGCCTCAAATTGTCTAAAAGTTACTGTTGGTGTTCTCCTTGAACACGCACACTCATAAAATGAAGTTTGCTGCTTGTTCAATCAAACTACTTATTTAAAAGAAACAACATAATTCTTAAATTTTAGAGGGACAACTTAATTGTTTTATGTGTTATCCATTTAAATATGTCAAAATTATTAATTTGTGTTGAGACAACATGAAGGAATTGTGTGGAACCCAGCATTTTTACAGTGCAGGAAGACAAAAGTAAAAAAAAATCTAATAATAAATGCAAGCTTCAATCTAATTGGCTAGTTGTCATTGTAACATGTGAATCTGACTGAGATGAGGATCCAAGTGTAATTTATTAAGAGAATCGTCAAGTAGGAGAATCCTAAAGCGTGGTCAGAATACAGGCAAACGGTTGGGAAAGGTGACAAAACAACGTAAACAGTAAAACAAAACAAAGGTTAAAAACCACGGAAGGCAGGACAAGGAAACGCTTCATAATACTCACTTACAGTTGACAAGACTCAGCAGAAGAGTGTGTGGGAATGAGGTGTCTTTATAGTACTATAGTAATCAGTCCATCAAGAGCCTCCAGCTGTATGTGTGTAATCAGGGGAAATCAGGAACTGGTGTGTGAGTGCAAAGACTTCAGAAAGTTTTTTTTTTATAGTGGCAGGTGTGTAGTTTTCTAGAAATCTGCACAGGCTAGATCGCTGGTGATAGTGACAGCCGTTCCTAGGCACTTCTATTGATAGTCACGTGACCTTTGCGGAGGCCTAGCGGGCAAGAAAAAATTATGGGCTATAATGGCAGTTAAACTGGGATCTCCTTAGACTCAAAAAAAAAAACTAAAACAAACTTAATTAAATAAAGTAAACTTTTCCACAAAATTGAATTCAGTTTCAATCAATTTAAATTGTGTTATTTTTATTATTATTATTTATTTTTTTTTATTTACCAACAAGTAAAATTCATGTTAAACTAATTATATCATTCTCATTTAAATCACCTTGTAAATTTAACTTGCCTGGAATAAGTTAAAGAATGAGTTCATTCATTCATTCATTTTCTTTTCGGCTTAGTCCCTTTATTAATCTGGGCTCGCCACAGCGGAATGAACCGCCAACTTATCCAGCATATGTTTTACACAGAGGATGCCCTTCCAGCTACAACCCATCACTGGGAAACGCCCATACACTCTCATTCACACACATACACTAAGGACAATTTTAGCTTTCCCAATTCACCTGTACCGCATGTCTTTGGAAACCGGAGCACCCAAAGGAAACCCACGCGAACGCGGGGAGAACATGCAAACTCCACACAGAAATGCCAACTGACCCAGCCGAGGCTCAAACCAGCGACCTTCTTGCTGTGAGGTGACAGCCCTACCTACTTCGCCACCGCATCGCCCTGGAACAGATTTTTTAAACTCAATTGCCTAATTTGGACAACCAGACTTTCTGTTAGTTTGAACCTCAATTGGTTTAATGGTGCCAACAGAACTGGCATTAACACAGTTGTGCCTCAACAAGTGATGTACCAAACAATTGAAATTCTTGAAATTCTTCAAAATTTTAAGTGAGGAATAAACTCTTACAAGTTTTTTCTTAACTTAAAACATCTAAGATTACGTTTATGCAAAGCATGGTGGGAACTACACCTCCACTAACCAGGTAGTAGTTACACCAACACAATTCCTTCATGTTGTCCCAACATGTCCCAACAAGTTAACTTATTTTTTTACAAATGTAAGTAGATTGAACATAAAACAAATAAACTGTCCAATAAATACAAGACTTGTGTTGTTTCAGTTCATTTTAAACAAGTAGTTTGAACAAACAGCAAGTGTAGAAACGCAACACAAAATGTTCATATTTGATCTGTTTCAAGCTACGGATATTTGGATCACATATCAACAGACCGAAACAGAGATATAATTACAAACTGTAAATTGTGGACACTTGCAATACATATTTTGCACCTGCACCCTTTTCAATCATTTAAAACCCCCTGTCAGAGCTACAATTCGATTATGTTTACATTTATCTTGTTGATATTCCTCAGCAATTGTGTCATTAGTGATGGCGTTATAGCACGTAAGTGTCTGCTTTTATGTTTGGTGTTTTTTTTGTTGCTGTTGCTTAAATTAACATTTTCTGATAGGGGACATCTATTTATTCACTTTTGCCATTTATACTTTGACTTTGCATTTCAATGTATACTTTAAATGCACTTAACCTGCGAATTAAAATAGAAGCTGTATAAAAAGCAGACAATTGTACTAACAGTTATATGTACTAGAGATTGCTATGGGTCAAGGATGCTACCATTTGACACAAATCCATAAATATTCCCTTACTGGACTATCTCTGAAGGAATTCTGTAGAGGCACAGCCCAGACTTTTCTCAAATCAGTTAGTAAGGCTATATCTTATTGCGCAACAATTACTCAGCCCATGACTTGGCACTCAGCGGTAGATACATATAGTTCACATATCGTATTATTACAGTGTAATGTCTCGGCTGTGTATTTAAAAATGTTGCTTCCTTTGTTTTCATTCTCCTGGCTTGTTGCACGCTCCAGTGATGCTTCTCTGTAAACCAATAGCTCTCAGCTGCGCATCTAACTCAACCCTTTTGGTACCATTCTGTTGTTTGGAGCCCTTTGGAAAGGGTACCCAAAAAGTGGTATGGTACGGTTCGCTTTTTGGTACTATTTGACAGTGGCAACGGACATAAAAGCGTACTAAACCATACCGATAATTTACTAAGTAGTTTTAAAGATGTGCACTTATACTTTCCCTTGAGTACATTTTAGTGCAATATTTTTACTTTTACTCCACTACTTTCCTTCAACCTGCAGTCTCTGTTTTATTTTTTTCTTGTCTATGGGGATTAGAAAAATCAGTCCTGTGATTGCTGTCTAATCTAATCGCTCATAGACGGTAAATCATATCATAAGGAACTACCTCAAGACATGGCAGCAAACTGTTTAGAAGCATTAAAAGTGTCCAGGAAGATGTCCAAAACCTTTACACGCATTGACCCAGAGACTGTTAAGATGCATGTCACTGATAAGATGACAAATGTTTACTGTATGATGACCGAAACGGTCTTAAACACGCAGCTTGACTCAGATACACGTTGTACCCCAATGTCGTGGAGACGTTCCGTTTTGTTTGAAAATTAAATTCAGGTTGACGTCAGAACCCAACACCAGGCCGATGTCAATGTCCAACGTCCAACCTAAAATCAACCAAATATCAACGTCTAATGATGTTACAGCTTGATGTCGTGTGGACGTTACCACTATGACGTCTATCAGATGTTGGATTTTGTTGCCATACCTGATGAATAAAAGTCAGTATTTGTCATCAATATGACGCTGGTTTAAGATGTTGGCCCGATATTGGATTTTGGTCACATCCTAACACAAGCTAAAATCAAGCAAATATCAACATCATTTTACTTTATTATTGGACATAGGAGGCATTCGAAACAGATGCCCAAGACACCTCAGCTGACTTCTCTCAATGTGGAGGAGCAGCAGCTCTACTCTGAGCTCCTCCCGGGTGACAGAGCTCCTCACCCTATCCATAAGGGTGCGCCCTGCCACTCTGCGAAGAAAACTCATTTCTGCCACTTGTATCCGAGATCTTGTCCTTTCGATCATGACCCAAAGCTCATGATCATCGGTAGGAGTAGGAACGTAAACTGACCGATAAATTGAGAGCTTTGCCTTTCGGCTAAGTTCCTGCTTTACCACAAAGGACCGGTACATAGACCGCATTACTGCTGCCGCTGCACCGATCCACCTGTCAATCTCACATTCCATCCTTTCCTCACTTGTGAACAAAACCCCAAGATACTTGAACTCCTCCACCTGGGGTAAGGACTTTCCTCCAACCTGGAGATGGCAAACCAACTTTTTCCGGTGGAGCACCATGGCCTCGGACTTGGAGGTGCTGATTCTCATCCCAGCCGCGTCACACTCGGCAGCAAACCGCCCCAGTGCATGCTGAAGGTCCAAGTTCGATAAAGCCAACAGCACAACATCATCTGCGAATAACAGAGATGAAATCCTGTGGTCCCCGAACCGAACCCCCTCCAGCCCAAGGCTGCACCTTGAAATTCTGTCCATCAAAATTATGAACAGAATTGGTGACAATGGGGCAGCCTTGCCATTCTGGAACGGGTCACCTGACATCACAACCTAAATCTAACCTATTATTAACGTCTTATGACATTGTGTGTCGCTGGGCAATAACTAAAAGCACTACAGAATGTTACGTTTACACATACACAAATTACATGTAAATGCATCAGCTTTTTACAGCGTAATACTCACTGCTAACTACTCTGGAGTATTTTTGGAAGGGCTACTTTTTACTCATACTTTGAGTAATATTTACAACAGATACTTTTACTCTACTTGAACTACATTTTTAGGCAAGTAATGGTACTTTACTTGAGTAGAATTTTTTAGTACTCTTTCCACCACCCTTACACCCAGCCCACTTTGTCTTTGTGTTGCCCTCTGGCAAGCACTACAGGACACACTGCACCAAAACAGTCAGACACAAGAGCAGTTACATATTTTAGTTATTATTTATGCATGCTTTTCTACTCGTTTGTACCTTTTGTACTCTCTGTACTAGAAGTTCCTATCACTGAGGCAATTTCCTTGTGTGTGCAAACAAGCACGCTTGGCAATAAAACTCTTTCTGATTGTGATTATGTTGTGAACACCAACAGACATTAAATGAAGACAAACATGCACCTTGTTCTTTAATTCTATTAAAAATATGCAAATTGTGCTTGTTATGACATATTGATATAATAGTAATATAATAATTGTTGTCATTGTTGCTATGAACTGTATCATCACCAAAACAACAAATAAAACTGAGTTAAAATAATTCTAATAATAATAATGATATTTACATATTATGTTCTGTGCTGCCCATCAATATTCTGTTATGAATGCTGTAAAGTAGTCAGAAGCCAGAAACTCTAATTAAACCCAGAACACTGTTTTAATGAATTTATCTTGACCCGAAAACCCACTGATGTCGGAGAAAGATTAACAACAATCATTCATTGCTAAACTGTGACACTGAAACATAGAGCCGTTCAGACAGATGCTCAGACACAATAGAACAAAACATTCTTACACCAATAACGCAATGTCAAGATATGTGACAAAAAAAAATGCAACAATGGCCAAGAGGATGCTCTATTCATCTTCCGTCAATGCTTTTATTAAATGCTTCCCCAGAGTCTGAAAAGCGAAAAGGAGCCTTCCAAAAAGACTTTTTCAACAAAGCAGAGTTTTAAATTCACCATTAAATCAAAAAAATGTTTTTTAGATATCAGTGTCAGCATGTTCGTATTAAGGCTACATATAAGCTAGTTTGCTCCAAAACAATGACAAAATTCACATTAAGACGTTATAAACATCCAGAGTTTACAGTTTGTCGTTTCTGCCTAAATAGATCAATGATTTTTATGATATCACCTCACATTGACCAATCTAATGTTCTCTAATATCTGACATGCGCCGCTCCTTTTAAAATTTGCTTTTCATTTGATGCACAACCACTCTCACTGGCAGAGCAGTAATCAAACGAAACACTTAACACTATTGGCTGTTTTATAAAAGGGGAGCCACTATATGCCCCGCCCTCTCTTCATGCTTCAATTGAGATTACAACGAATAAAAAAATGCACATTTAAAATGGTCAGAAAAGGAACATTCGAAAAACTCTCTTTAAAGTAGTTGCTTGATGATAAATTCATTAATATTATTCATATTAATATTATAGTACTACTGTATAAACTTAAAATAATATTTATTTAAAAAAATGCAATTCAAATATAATTTATTTTTTATTAAGACATGCATATTGTAATTGATGTGACAAATTATTGTTAATGATAATAATAATAATAATAATAATAATAATAATAATAATAAAAAACAACAACAACAACAGCAATAATAATAATAATAATTCATAAAAACAATGTGCATCCATATCTGTCTAAGGACGCTTTCACACCTAGCCTTTTTTTGGGAACCTGGTGCGTTTCGCTCATTAGTGTGCGGTTCGTTTGGCATATGTGAATCCAGCAATCGTGCCTGGATCCCCGCCAAAACAATCAGTCCAAGACCGATTGAATGAGGTGGTCTCGGCTAGATTGCTCTTAAGCAGCTTGATTATAGTGAGAAAGCAATATGATCAAACGAACTAATGAACCAGCCCATATTACAGTGTATTATGGATATGTAATATGCATGGCTATATGAAGAGAGAATGATGAGTAGGGCAAGATGTCATTCCCAAAGGTAAATGTGCATTTCATGTCAAATACAAAAGTGAAAGCATGCTGAACCATTAACGAAAGATGTTTATCCGTTCAGGGCCGGAGCAAGCCGAACTGCCGCTCTAGGCAATGGACTAGCACGCCGCCCTCAACCCGAAAGTGAAAACGAACTTGACCAGTTCATAAAGTAAGGACGGGGGGTTGATGTTGCGGATGAGTCAGTACGTTGGGTTGGGCGGCGGGGAACGTTTGCCTCCCTCACTATTATGCCAGACCCCTATTATGCAAGTGTTCTGTTGATGTTGTGGATGAAAGTCAGTACGTTGGGTTGGGCGGCGGGACGCGTTTGCCGCCCTCATTATTATGCCGCTCTAGTCGGCCGCCTGTATGGATGCGCCGGCCCTGTATCCGTTGCACTCTATATTGTAAAGCCTATAATGCATAATTCTAGCCAATGGCTATGTATGAGAAAGTCTTACCTCTGCTTTATACTTGGTGACGATGTCTGTGGATGTCACCATTCAAAATTAAAGTGCAGCTTTCGCTTATAACGTCTTATTGCTTGACGCATGACAGCTAAGTGGGACTCATAGCTGTGGAACTCTGACCAATGTGAGGAGAGTTTACTTGTTTTAGCAATTTTGGTTCATTTAGAAACTTTGCCGTGTGAAAAAGCAAACCGCACTATAAACAAAAAGCAACATTGTAAAAATTTGAATCCCTGTTCCGGAACAAAACAATCAATCTACAGGTGTGAAAGCACCCTAAATTTCAATTGTCATTATAAATAATTTATTTATTTGTTGTTAAATGGGTGGTCCACTACGATATAATATGTTAAATTTTAATTGATGTGTAATGTAGCCGTGTGAACATAAACAACATCTCTGAATGTAATACTCTCAAAGTTCAATGCAAAGGGAGACATTGACTTTTACAGAGTTAGATTAGCAAAGCCTACAGCGAACAAAGTTTGGGGACTACAAAAAAATACATCTGGGTTAATGAGATCATGCTTCAGGTTACACGCATTAACCTCGCGCTCACACCCTGCGCAGTGAAGGTGAGTTGCCAGAGGCACTGTAATGTTATAGCAGAGAAAGCTAAAATGTCGTCCAAACGCTGCTATTTCCACAGAGCTTCTTCTGTTTCTTTATTTGGGCTTCCAAAGGACACGAAACAAAAAGAGAAGAGCTTACAATTTAATTTAAATTATGTTTCAGAGAATTATAATACATATATAGCTAGCATTTGACAAAGGAGAACTTCCAGAATCTCTCCCAGTTACCAGTTCAGTGCTGCATTCGGCTAAAAACTCCTCCAACAGATGAAGCTGTGGATTGTGAGCCACAACAACGTAATCTCACGGCAATTTGAAACTTTTTGATTTAGTGACCAATTCGTATGAATTTGTACAGTCTAATTCGTACAGTTTAGTATGATTTGCTCATCACCCAATGATGGTTGAGTTTAGGGGCAGAGTTGGGTGCCACGCCTCCTTTTAAAATCGTACATTTTCATACGACTCAACTCGTACGATTTCACACGAATTAGCCACTAAACTGACAAAACGTAAAATACTTACGTTTCCTCGTGAGATCAGGCTGGCCACAACCTGTAAGTGTTTTTATTTGTTAAAATTGATCAATTACATGCACAGTTTCTAGCATTAACTGTATGTTGTAGTGAGGACGTAGACAAGTATGTAAACAATGGGAAATGATGTTTGGCACTGCTAACAATTTAGCTACAAATTCATATTTATCAGTCAAACCTCTGAAAACACCCACAATCTTCAGCAGTGCGTGCAGTGTCTCTCTATGCGGACACTTTAAGTATCACTCTATGCGGCCGCTTTCCCTGTATTTTATATCTCAAATAACAAACTAGCAAAAGATATGTGAACGTTTTATATTACTTACACATGCTTATTCTAAATATATATATAAAAGGCACTTGTCAGATTTTATTTTAGAAAGCAGGCATGATGTTCAGCTGTGTGCTCTTCATTTACTGTCTGTTTCAGCTACTGTTTACACAGTGCTAAATCGCGTGCTTGTAGGGGCGTGACGTGGTGACGTGGAGCCGATCCGCGAATCACAGCACATTATGTTAGCTGACCAATCAGAGCCTGTTGAGGGTGGGCCTTTCAGAGGAACTAGGAAATCGTTTTCATGTTAGCTGAGTAGCCGTATATAATCAAAGTAATATATATGAAAAAAATAAGTGAAGCATGAGCACACATTGCTTTGCTCTGTGGACCACTCCTTATTTAAATACAATAATTGCAGGAAATTAAATAGTCTAAATTCATTTTAACTGTTTCAAATTTCATTTGGTGAGTTTGATCTCAACTACTCTCACTGGGAGAGCTGTGATAAAACTAAACACTATTGGCTGTTTTAATGAAAGGGAGGAGCTACTATATGCTCCGCCCTTAACTTCAGTTGAGATTACGTCAGTAAATCGAACAAAAAAGGTGCACATTTCAACGCACTAGACCTTTAAAATGGTCAGAAAATCTGAGAAGGAACATTCCAAAAACTCTCCCTGAAGTACTTGCTTAAAACATCACGACAGAAGTAAGCCATTAAGCTAACATATCCGTATCTTATACCGGTATGCTTCTGCCTTAATGTGCCCTTTAGTGCAGCACATAAACACATAAAGCATGGCTATTTGAGTGGGGAAATGGCTGTGGATTTACACTGATGGCCTTTTGCATCATCCTGATTAGCCCTGATGGCTTCCTTAAGAGAGCCATTGAAGCCTGTTGATTCTCTCGCTCAGCACAACTGTAAGTGCGTGAGTGGAGATAACTTACACTGCATCTGCACTCACTGATAAGCTCGGAAACAATTATTCCCTCCCTAAAGTTATTCAGAGTTACAACAACACATCTAAGCACGTGTATGTGCACAATTGTATCTGCATAAACAAAATTAATTCAGGAGATAATGCAATTTGAATTAATACTCAGCTGATTCAGGCGTTGCCTAGTGACATAAAAAGCACAGCACACTCCCTTTTTATATTGACAGTGTGCTTTTTATGTCTTTTTATGACCAAATCAGCAGCGAATTGAGTGTGAACGTTGCTGTTAATATTGTTATAATTGTAATATTTAAAGTCTGCATGAACCGGAAGCTGCGTCCATTTATTTTTTTTGTCTTATTGGATGTAATAGAGTAGGCATTTCTTTAGAAAGATCTGGAAAAGAGTTTGGGAAGAGTTATTACAAGCTGACAGACACCTCCTCCTTGCCATTTCCATTTCCGGGTAACTTGAAACAACACCTTGACAACATAAACACTGCTGTCACCTCAACAAAAACTCTGCCTCTGCTTTCATACGATTGGGGAATGAAAAAGATGCACACTCAGAGTTTTCCACTCAGACCTTTTTTCAACGACAGATGCACAGAGCCCAACATTAAGAACTTGAGGCACAGCAGACAGTTAAAACGTGAGGTGCGCAAGCCACATAAGCAGCATGCAAAAAAAATGCTTGCAGCCATTAGGAAACCATTCAGTAGATGCACCTCTCAATGCAAAAAGCATGTTTGGTGTGATCAGATCACATATTGCATCCAAAACCATGTGTCAAAATTGAGGTGCGTCACTTCCCTCACCAATTTAAATGCGCTTCTGGGCATGCTGACAAACTCTTGCTGTAGCTCTAAAAGAAATTTAATTAATAAGTCCTAGTGTTTGGGTGTTCTGTGTTTGTCTAATTATTCATTCATTCATTTTCTTTTCAGCTTAGTCCCTTTATTAATCTGGGGTCGCCACAGCGGAATGAACCGCCAACTGATCCAGCATATGTTTTTAGGCAGCAGACGCCCTTCCAGCTCCAACCCAACACTGGGAAACATCCACACGCACTCATTCACACACATACACTACGGACAATTTAGTCTACCCAATTCACCTGTACCGCATGTCTTTGGACTTGTTGGGGAAACCGGAACACCCGGAGGAAACCCACGTGAACACGGGGAGAACTTGCAAACTCCAGACAGAAACGCCAACTGACCCAGCCGAGGCTCAAAAAAGCGACCTTCTTGCTGTGAGGCTAACGTGCTACCCACTGTGCCACCTTGCAGCCCCTGAGGTAATTAGTCTACCATTATTACTGTAATGTGTGTCATCCTTACTACATGTGAAGCTGATAGGTTGGTTCTTGTCACATGACTCACGGTGCGCTTGCGGCATTCTGAAAATATGATTTCAAATTGTCGCAATGTAGGAGCGTCTGGGAAAAAGCAGTTCAAGACTTGGGTATAGTTTTTGAAAAGTACTTTATAGTTAAGTTAGATATAGTTTATGAAAAAGAAATGAAAGAAAACTTGATTCTTGAATGTTTTTTTGTGTGTGTGTGTGTATGTGTCAAAAATGAGCACCCATAATGGGAAATACCAAAATTCAAAGCATAGTTTTTTATTTGTCCTGAGAAAAAAAATCCAACACAATGTAAATCAGACATACAACTAAATAAAGGTCTAAGCCTATAAAACATGCTCAATGTGTCAAACACACACACACACACACACACACACACACACACACACACACATGGCATGCCTACTTTACTACATTTCAAGAGTTCACACTTAGATATTGCTTGATGCTATTAGCAGGTTTGGCATGCTGTCCCGGGAGAGAACCCTGAGCTCGGAGATAATTGAGCCCAGGGCTCCCGCCTGGTCGATTGAGCATGTAAGGGGAGTACGAGATCAGGTAGTTCTCGAGATCTCCCCGTGATAAAGAAAGAAAGGCGGAGAAGGGGTGGATGGGGAGTTTCTTCGGAATACGAAGATAAGGGAGTAAATTTTACTAGGCTACTTATAGCGAGTTTGGGTTCATCTGATTGGCTAACTAATGATTGTAGATGAGAGCCATCTGTAGTCAATCATATCACGTGCTCTTCTCGAAATTAGTTTGTGAAACTTCACATAAACAGCTTGAATTAGAAAAAACAAGCCATGTCCACTGTTTTCTAATTTAATATTCCGTTTCTATAGGTTTGAACACTACCTGACAAGTCTTGTCGTCAATCCCAGTTATAAAAGCAACAAATAATAACTTGACTTCTAGTTGATCATTTGGAAATGTGGCAGAAGGTAGATTTTCCTGATAAATCATCTGTTGAACTGCATCCCAATCATCACAAACACTGCAGAAGGACCCAAGATTCTCACAGAAATCAGTCAAGTTTGATAAAGGAAAAATCATGGTTTGGGGTTGCATTCAGTATGGGGGCGTGCGAGTGATCTGCAAAGTGGATGGCAACATCAACAGCCTGGGGTATCAAGACATTTGTGCTGCCCATTACATTACAAACCACAGGAGAGGGCAAATTCTTCAGCAGGATAGCGCTCTTTCTTATACTTCAGCCTCCACATCAAAGTTCCTGAAAGCAAAGAAGGTCAAGGTGCTCCAGGACTGGCCAGCCCAGTCACCAAACATGAAAGTTATTGAGCATGTCTATGGTAAGATGAAGGAGAAGGCATTGAAGATGAATACAAAGAATCTTGATGAACTCTGGGAGTCCTGCAAGAATGCTTTTTTTGCCATTCCAGATGACTTTATTAATGAGTTATTTGAGTCATTGCAGAGATGTATGGATGCAGTCCTCCAAGCTCATGGGAGTCATACACAATATTAATTATTGTTCCACTGCACTATGACTTTATATTCTATGCTGGACATTTTTCTGTTCAGTGACAAGACTTTTGTCTAAGCAAAGTCAGACCTTACTGTCCTAATTAAATAATTAAAAATCAAGGCATGATCATATTTGATTTTGGTAAAATAAGTGTTGGCTTTGGCTTTCATATAAGCCACTAAAACTTAGATAAGCGACAAACCTTTTGTCAGGTAGTGTATATACTCCAAAACATTTGGTCTTTGTGGGAACTCTAACATACACTTATTATATTACAAAACATCTACAGATTTGACAGATGTTTTGCTCAATTTTACTCCAAACCAAGCACAACTATAAAAATAAATCCACTGGCTGACAAAATATGGCTGCTTAAAATCTTACAACAGCACTTAAGAGATTTGTTTCATCATTTTTTTAAGAGATAAGTTCCCTAACACCTCTAAACATTCATCTGCATGCAAATAAGCCCAATTATTTGATACAAAGCTGTCTTCTTTTGATCGTAATACGTGTGGCTGAAAGTCTTCTAGAAGAGTCCAGCAGCACATCTGCATGCACTGAAGATGTGGAACAAACAAAAGCAATTTAATGACAAGCATGGTGGCTTTAGAGAAGAGAGCCAGTGGAGCGGAAACAAACAACAGATAAATGAGAAGATCTTTGCCACAGATGTGCAAAACTGTAAACTGTGAAGATGGTGTTTTCCGGAACATTCAATTTGTGCGGCTGCACTTTATCCTGAAATAACTTTTGTAAAGCACAAAAAAAGTTTAACAGAATCAGAAACAACTGTCCTTTTGGAAGTGTGTAGCGAACTGTAAAACATTCATTTTAGTTATATTCTTGATGATATCAGTGCTGCGGTGGCACAGTGGCTTAGTGGTTAGCACTGTAACCTCACAGCAAGAAGGTCACTGGTTAGAGTCCCGGCTCGGCCAGTTGCTCCGGGTTTCTCCCACAGTTCAAAGTCATGTGCTATAGGTGAATTGGATAAACTAAACTACTTAGTTTACACTTAAGTTTACTACTAAGTTATTTTATTATTATTATTATTTATTTATTATTATTTATTTATTTATTTTTTTTTTTTTATTAATATAACAGCTCAGAGAAGTTTAAGGAAAACATGTTTGTGCACTTTGTAAAGACTTTAGTTCTGTTTTTGAATAAAGGGTTGGAAATTAATTTTTTTTTATCCGATTCATCATTTAATAGAGATTAACGATTTATTTATTTATTTATTTATTTATTTATTTATTTATTTATTTATTTATTTATTT
>CAIGQZ010032926.1:1877014-1907256 GCA_903798205.1 Danio tinwini | reverse complement strand
TTTATTTATTTATTTATTTATTTATTTATTTATTTATTTATTTATTTATAAATCCAATCCCATTAATTCAAAAAGATTAAACAAAATACCCTAAGCATGATGTGTACAAGATGGAGAAGTCCAATAATAAACTTGAAATGCATGTGGTTGTTGTCATGCGGTGAACTCGTGTAATATCGGTGTCGTCATCGCAGCTTCTGCAGACGCTCTTCAGATGCTGCACTGGCTGAATCAATCGTCTGATCTCAGAGAGAGATCTCAAAACAGCTTTAAGCCGGAGAAAACTTCTAACCAGCATGCACCGCTTTAAGACAGATTTCTATCGATCTGCGCAGCGCTGCATGAAGTCGAACGCACCTGCTTTGTCAAAACGTCAGTTTCACGTCAGCCATTGCCACATTTAGGAACTATCACTGTCTGCACATCCTCCATTCGCAGCAATAATAAAAGAAAGGTTCTTTTAAAGTGTAATAACTACTGTTCATAGTGCATTTTAGATCAAATAAATATTGCATTGGTAAGAATAGGAACCTTTTGAAATCATAATAAAATCTCAAACTTTTGACTGTTAGCATACACCAAAACAAAGGTCAAGCACGCATTGTATTTTATGGTAATATTAATGAGTGTTGCTCCAGGAAGTAGTGTTTCATTTTAATAATCCTGTGTGTGGAGCTTGTTGAATATATTGAGGGCACGTGAGTCTGGAAAATCAGTGGCCTACTTTAGCTTTGTGATTATTCCGGCTGCATGCTACATAAATAACCATCAAAGCCTTTTTTCTGATTTTTTTTATTCATTTATTTATTTATTTTTTGATTATGGAAGCAAGCAAAATTGTTTCCGGAGCAATCAAGCACATCAATATGAAGATGGTCCTCTGACAAAAAAGGCAGAATCACAGACAGAGAGAACGAAATAACAAGGTGTACCTGATTATACTGACATGAGGGACATGTATAAACCAGAGGGAAATAGGGGACATCATCAAATTATTTACTTATTTTAAAAACATAACCATTCCTCTTACAAAAAATAAAAAAAGGAGTTAGGGCTTGCAATATGACAATATACACTTACCGGCCACTTTATTAGGCACGCTTGTCCAACTGCTCGTTAACGCAAATTTCTAATCAGCCAATCACATGGCAGCAACTCAATGCATTTAGGCCTGTAGACATGGTCAAGACTATCTGCTGTGGTTCAAACTGAGCGTCAGAATGGGGAAGAAAGGTGATTTAAGGGACTTTGACATGGTTGTTGGTGTCAGACGGGCTGGTCGGAGTATTTCAGAAACTGCTGAGAACTGAGTTTTTCACGCACAACCATCTCTAGGGTTTACAGAGAATGGTCTGAAAAAAAGAAAATAACCAGTGAGTGCCAGTTCTGTGGGCGCAAATGTCTTGCTATTATTATATTACTTTAGTTAAGTAATATAATAATATTAAAAAATATTAATATTTACTTTAGTTTATTTCTCATTTATTCAAATGTCCTCTTATTGCATGGATGTATATGTATGTACCCTAAGTTCATGCAAAAGCCCTAAAAAGAGCCCACTTGGTGAATAAACCTTATTCTGATTCAAATGGCCTCAATACTGATATTCTCTTGTAGTTTTCTGGTACAGTATATGATGATGTTCAGTTATTTAAACAATGATTGTACCCAGGGATATGCTATTACACTGCTGAAATAAAAACTATTTACACAGGATGTCATTTAAGAGAATGTGGCTTGAAGGCACAGACAGCTAGTATGTGTCAATCAAAACAAATGGTTCTGTAACAAGTGATATATTTTGTTGCTGATCTTGACAAACACAGGAACTATGGGAATTTTCATATGAATGTATGAGTTATATAATGAGCATACAGTACTGTCATGTGGGGATTGCCTGTGATAAAGGTCATTTTAGGTCACTAAAACATTTACTTATTTTATTTTGTATGTGCACATTAAAATAAAAAAATAAAAATAAATCACATAATACATAGATTATGTTTTGAATGCTGCAGACTTAGAGATAGGATAGTAGGCTATTCTGAACATTACTGCTAACATAAGAACTAAGGAAAAGACAAATTCTGCCCTCTGTTGGTTAATAAGGGAAGACATCAACATTTTACATATATTTAACTACATTTAAAATAAATAAATAAATAAATAAATAAATAAATAAATAAATAAATAAATACACTGGTTTATTCAACTTACAAAATTTGTAAAAAAATAATAAATGAATACATTGTTTAGTCTAACTTGTAACATTTGTTTAAAAAAATAAAAAAATTAATACACTGTTTTATTCAACTTGTAAAATTTGTATTAAATAAATACATTAATAAATAAATAAATAAACACACTTTTATCCAACTTGTACGATTTTTTAAAAAATAATAATAATAGTAATAATAATAATAAATATACAGTTTTATCCAACTTGTAGCATTTGTAAATAAATAAATAAATACACAGTTTTGTCCAATTTGCAACATTTGTAAAATATATGATAATAATCATAAAAAATAAATAAGACTGTTTCATCCAACTTGTAAAATTTGTATTAAATAAATACATAAATAAATAAATACACACACACACACTGTTTACTCAACTTGTAAAATTAGCAAAAATTACAAAAAAATAAATAAATAAATACAGTTTTATGCAACTTGTTAAATTTGTTTAAAATAAATAAAGAAATAAAGAAATACACAGTTTTATCCATAAAGCAATATAATAATAATAATAATAATAATAATAATAATAATAATAAATATACAGTTTTATCCAACTTGTCAAATTTATAATAAATAAATAAATAAATACATTGTTTTATCCAACTTGTAAGATTGTTTAGATAATAATAATATGAATAATAATAATATGAATATTAATAATAATAAATAAATATACAGATTTATCCAACTTGTAACAATTGTAAATAAATAAAAAAATAAATACACAGCTGTATCAATCTTGTAACGTTTGTAAATAAATAAATAAGTAAATACACAGTTTTATCCAACTTGTACAATTTGTAAAATATAATATAAATAATAATAATAACAATAATAACAATAATAATAATAACAATAATAATAATAAATACAGTTTTATCCAACTTGTAAAAATAGTTAAAATAATAATAATAATAATAATTAATTTAAAAAAAGCCTTACACTTAAAGGTAGACTCCACTTTTACCTATATCACCCTTGAAAATAGCTACTTTTTATTTTTTTATTTTTGTCAGTCTTAGCAAACAATTTAACTACAGAAGAGTCAATCGTTTTTTCAATAATAAAAATATCTAAATTAGTATTTATTTTGTTACATTTTTAGAGTGAGATGCAAATGGTCTAATCTGATTCAATGATTTCTGCTAAGCTAAGCTAAAAGTGTAAAAATTGTAAATCCCAACTGTTTAAATGAAAACTGTTTTAATGTCAAATGAAAAAAAGAGGAGTGTTGCTTTAATGTTGCATGTAAAGTTGTGTGACGTACAATGTGCATCAGAATCAGAAAATATGACAAAAGTCTGTGTCCTGAAGCCTGGTGAGTAATGAGTGTGTGAGAGGCAGACGGGCCGCGGGGAGTGTGTATCAGCAAGATGTACTGTCAGGTGTTGGTGATGATGATAAATGTGGCCTATGGTTTTGTTTGGTTTGTAATTGTATCAACGGGCCTCTGCCGGTGGCCTGTCGAGACAAGCTGCTGGGGGGAATCCAAAGTGGAAAGTTTGACATAATGTTTGGAAATGAACCAAAAAGTCCATTGCAGTCTAGATTAATACAAGATAAGATGCATTTAAAGTGCTTTCATAATCATAATAAGCAGCTTAGATAATAAGATAATAAGAAACATTTTTACTTACATTATTCTGAACAAGTGGTGGCAAGTCACCACTGCTGAGTTCAACAAATTATGGCTTAAATTTAGGGTGGGAAGTTTTCTCTATAGAGTACTACTAAAGAGTATTTTTCAGTGTAATTACATGAATCAAAATCTTGGTTGGTTAAATTATGAAACTAAGAGTATTACATCATTTGAATGAGTTAAATACTGGAGACTCTGAATGAATCATTTGATTCTGTGAATTATTTAATAGAGACTGACTCTGAACAGATCATTTAAATCGGTGAATTATTTACTAAAGACTCACTCTGAACAAAATATCTGAATCAGTAAGTCGTTAACTGTAGACTCACTCTGAATGGATCATTTGAATCAGGGAACTATTTACTGGAGACTCACTCTGAATGGATCATTTGAATCAGTGAGCTATTGACTAGAGACTTGCTCTTAACAAATCATTTGAATTAGTGAATTATTTACTGGAGACTGACTCTGAACAAATCATTTGACTCAGTAAATTATTTACTTAGGACTCTCTCTCTGAACGAATCAATTGAATCAGTAAGTTGCTAGCTGAAGACTAGCTCTGAACAGATCATTTGAATCAGTGAATTATTTACTGGAGACTCACTCTTAATGGATCATTTAAATCAGTGAATTATTTACTGGAGACTCACTCTGAACAAATCATTTGAATCAGTGAATTATTTACTGGAGACACACTCTAAATGGATCATTTGAATCAGTGAATTATTTACTGGAGACTCACTCTGAACAAATCATTTGAATCAGTAAGTCGGTAACTGGAGACTCACTCTGAATGTATCACTTGAATCAATTAATTGTTTACTAGAGATTCACTTAATTATCTACTAGAGACTCACTCTGAACACATAATTTGAATCAGTGAATTATTTACTGGAGACTCACTCTGAATGAATCATTTGAATCAGTAAATTATTTACTGGAGACTTACTCTGAACAAATCATTTAAATAAGTGATTTATTTATTGGAGATTCACTTAAAATGAACCATTTGAATCAGTTAATTATTTACTGGCCACTAACTCTGAACAAATCATTTGACTCAGTAAATTATTTACTGAACACTCTCTCTGAACGAATCATTTGAGTCAGTTAACTGTTTACTAGAGACTCACTCTGAATGGCTCATTTAAAACAGTAAATTTTTTACTGGAGACTTACTTTGAACAGATCATTTAAATCTGTTAATTATTTACTGGAGACTCACTCTGAATGGATCATTTGAATCAGTGAATTATTTACTAGAGACTCACTCCGAATGTATCATTTAAATTGGCAAGTTATTACCTGGAGACCAAACTGTCTGTGAAATTCAAATTCAAATCAAAAGTATATTAAACATCTAAAGTCTTTAATCAGAATGTTAAAATTATAGAGAGAGAAAAGGTTAATGGGATTTGATAACTTGATTCAATTTCTTTATAATAGCTAAAAGTTTGAATAAGTTAAACTTCAATTTATTTGCAGCTTTTTCTAATGTATGCTATTTATTGTATCCTTTGGAAATAATAATAATAATAACAATAAACATATTATTTACCGTTTCGACTGTTTATTTACAACAAAACAGCTCCAAATTAACAGATTTAGTCATTTTGGGCCCTTATTTTCACATGCCAATGTTGACAGGTATGCAATCCTGATGAAAACAACTCAGAATTCCTTTAAGTCAATGAGCTAAGAGTAACTGTAAGATGTTTTTAAGAAAAATTCCTAATGCTCACACAACAGCCGCAAGGCAATCAGTTATATAATCTGCACACTTTGAACAGAAATTTCATTTAAAGAAAGAGTATTTCGCCGAAATTGATCAAAATGTGCCTGATCTTAAACTGACCTTAAAGCAATGTCTCTAAAAGTGTTATGTATTTATGCAAAAAAAAAAACATTCTTTTAATAAAGAATAGAAGTGTAAATAAATCTAGGTGAACTCTTCACAGTAGTAATTAACATCCCAGCATGTCTGTGATACAGAAATTAGCATCACAAAGAGATCCGTCACAGCAAATTAGACACCAAGGGTATAAACTGACCTCAGAAATTTGATTCTGGTAATACAATTAAGTGAAACTAAAGGCATATTCTCATTTGTGACACTTTTATTATCGAGCACCTCCTAGTTTGCAGAGCAATCAAAAATTACCAGTGATGGGAATAACGGCGCTATAAATAAACGGCATTACTAACGGCGATACTTAATTCAGTAACGAGTAATCAAATAAATGACTGCTTCCCCTGTTACAATGCCGTTACGTTGCTGAGTATAAAAAAATGTGCGTTACTATAATTGAGATCACTAAAGCGGTTTTTATGCAAGCAGCATCTCTCTCTTTCTCAGCAGTGTGTGTGTGTGTGTGTTCGGGCCAGGGGTGTGACTAGGGATGGGTACGGAAATTCGGTTCTTTATCCGTGCTTGTATTGATTAGCTTTGACAATAACAGTTCTGCTATCGGTATTGGAGAATTATTGCTGAATAAACATTACTTACAGTAGCATAATTTAACTGACCAACTTTTTCTAATTTGCCATATTTGATATTCGTCTGCACAGTTGGCAATCTCACATGAGAAATGCTTGAGTTTCTGGCGAGCGCGTCAAGTATAAAAGCCTTCACAGTTCTCGGCTGTGCGCACGCACACATAGCGGCACAGCTCGTAAGCTCACAAAGTGAACCAAACAGGTTGTATTTTTCCCGAGTGGACAGCGACAATGCCCATTGCAGCAAACGCAACAAGTTGTTTTCTTATATAAGCGGACACGCAGTGAAACTATCTTTCAAAGTGCATTAAATGCAATGACAAGTAATTAAAGTTTTTGACTGCCTAGCTACTAACGGTAACGTTACATCATCCACACTGTTATGCCAGCAGTCAATCACCTAAATTAGTATAACATTAATAGTTAAATAAACACACATTTGTTTACAAGGAAAACAGTATTTTTTTTGCAGTAGCCTAAATAAATCTTAAACATTAAAAATGCTTTTACGTCAGTTGTATTTACAAATATAGCATATGAATAACCTAATAATAAACTATGCTTATTAATAAATTATAAAAACAAAAACTTATTTTTACATTGCAAGATGCTCCAAAACTGCATTAAAAACACAGTCAATGTCTCATTTATGTGAATGCGTTAATGAAAAATCATAAACATTAACTCATTTAACTGCATTTTGCAACTCAAAGAGGGTATTTTTAACTGCAGGAGTACAATAAACCAAGAAAGATTCCGACTTCTACCAGAAAAGGCAAACATGTTGATTTAGGCATGGGACGATAACCGTTTTCAAGGTATACCGCGGTTTGGAAAAGTCAAGGTTTTAAAACCGTCACAATTTTCTGTAATACCGTTCCTAAGATATGTGTACGACTTTTTTATTTACTTTTTTTGTTTTGTTTTTTAGGACGACAGTATCTCCAGCAGAAAAAAATATCCAAAGATGCTGTTATTATTTAAATTGTAAAGAAATCAGGATTTTTGAAACAAATGAAGACGGCAGAAATCAATTAATCTTTTGAATTATTTAGCCTGACATGTTTACTGCTCCAAACTATTATAATCTTTATAATAATATAATAAATAATCTTTCAAAAATAAAATATATTGTTTTTAAGGGGGAAAAAGTTTAAGTTTTTTCCCCAGACATTTAAAAAGAATATATTTTAGAGCAGTGAGCACATTACCGTGATACCGTGAAACTGTGATATTTTTATCCAAGGTTATCATACCGTCAGAATCATATACTGGACCATGCCTAGTTACAAGTCATTTTCCTTCAAACCATTGTACATTTTGTTATTAATTTGCATACAGTGAATATGTAACTGCCTCCTGTCATTTTCAGTGAAAGAAATGAAACATTAGGTTCACTGTGTGGTTTTGAAAGCAATCAGTCAAACGTGCGGAATTAGTGTACGTGGTTACATAAATGATTAGGTATTTCAACTTATCTTTGTGCTCAGCCATTACCTGGGAACAAGTAGGCCAATCGATTCAAATAACCAAGTCGTTAGATATAGGTCTACACAAGATGGCCTATAGACGAATTACCAACCTACGTCACACATGACGTCACACGGGTCCCTGGCTGCAAAAAGAGACCGGCTGTAATAGCAAACATGTCGTGTTGTGCGTGCCAAATTCGTACAAAAAAAGTACAAAAATAGAAAATTTTACCTTTACCATACACAGTTGTCTTTGGCTAAAAGGGAGCTGAATGAAATGACGACCTAATTAGAAATGCTGGACTCTGCAGTTCTCATGTTATATCAGGTAAGTTCACGCTATGCTGAATCATACACATTACTCGTTTTTGATTGCAGCAATGATTTCGGCAAAAACAGTTACATATGGTTAATTCAACTGCAGACACTGAATGCTAAGAATGAAACGTGAAAGTGTAAGTTATTAAAGTTGGTTTTATATTCACACATTCATTCAGTGACAACTTGTGACACACTCCCTATATTGTTTACCACGGCACTTTGAGTATTCGGTCTGAAATAACCTGCAAGTGTGACTTGAAGACAACATTTACACTGTTTATTTGACTGTGAACAATGTTGTACTTTGATAGTCATTGGCTGCTAATATGATTTTGCTATTTAGAGTTTGCAAATAATACTTTTATGATATTATATTATTACGGAGAAAGTCCAAATGTGCGAATATAAAACCAACTTTACCTGTGTGTAAAGTCACATACCCTGTGCCTGCCGTACAGGTGTAGTTCGCTGTCAGAATGCAGTTTTGCTGTTGATGATTACCCAGGCCTTGTATAACATTAGCTCTGTCTTTTTTCCTTGTCTTCGGCTAGGCAGAACCTCGGTTTTTAGCACTACATAGTTTTAAATCTGGTAATCATGGAGCATTATTTCTTGCACATGACCACACAGAACAAAACTGTAGGCATCCAAAGACTTGTAGGTCTTTAACTTCTCTCTTGTAAAATCCCTTAGAGTTTCAATGAGAAAGTTGTATATTTGGGGCTGGATGCTTGGCCATTTTGTCTTATCCAATATCCATTGGGAGGGTGCTATCGCAAATGGACTTTTCAGACGAACGCCACTCACTTTAACGTTAATTTTGCAGAATAACTGTGATTATCACTGGATGACAAGCTGTAATAATACACTGAAAGCATTATGTAAATAATATATACATAATATGTAATCAATATAACGTATTTCTAAGACAACAACAAACTCTGTACCGCATCAGATGTCATTCCCTCACTGTAAATGGTAGCGCTACCGTTTTTTTTTGTGCCACCTCCCTGTGCACGCATCCTGAATGTTTACAAACATGGTAATTCGTCTATAAATAGCGTTTAACAACAACAGAGAGATGAGATCTAGTGGCAGATTCGGCATGGACTGGCGACGTTCGGCTGCTCTCAGCCGGGTAGGTGCGCTTAGAGCTCCCGGTGACTGCCTGGAGCTCACACACGAGAATACGCTAAAGTGGCTTTCAGAGCATGCCAGAGTGTGTGTATGTTCACGTGATGTGCGTTTTCAGCGGTGTAGTCTGGACTGAGAACTTTTCAGAAACGCTAGGTGAAATTCCAGTGTGGACGTGGTTTGTTTATTGTTCTAAAACCCCGTTTTAAAACTAAAACGTATTAGTGTAAATAGGACCTAAGTATACAATGTGGTGGGGGGTGGGCATTCCTTTAAATGAGAACCAAAATATTGGATGTGTACCACCAATGGTGTTCTATCCATGCATGAATTACTGATTCTTATACTGAATGATAATGATGTTAAAGAGTCCTGGTTTCCTCAACATTCAATTATGCCGTAATCACTTTGTAATGCTATTTGAGCTTTACACAAACCACAAAACACTAGTCCTTCATTGGTAAAGAAGCAAAATGAATGTCGGAGGATTGCCGGCACCAGCTGTTTGTTTGATTTAGACTCTGAACTATGCGATTAGCTGTAGACAGCGATCTGAGAGATAACCTCACATACATGAAAGAGGCAGACGCACCCAATCAACCGACTGCTGCAATGTGAGACAGGCATTATATAATGCCAGAACCCTGAGAACAATGCGTGATTCATTAATGCGATGACATGCTGATACAGAAGACATCTTTGGCAGCGTCAAGATTGAGAGTACATTGTGTTTGGATTAAAAGGATTCGGTGTGATTAACTGCACAGTCTCTGGATGTACTGTTGACTTTAGCTGCAAATATTATGGGACACACATCAATCACAAATACCAAAACAAAAATCTAAATAACTGCAAAATATGCTTGAGCCTTGAAAGTCATTCGTGCGAAAAATTGTATCAGCAAGAGCAAAAATACACTAACTTTGCAATATTACAGGAAATTGTCAATAACTAACTAACTGAATGAATGAATAAGTGAATGAACAAAATTGTTACATTTTGTTTAAACAATACAGACAAATTACGCGCACACAAGTTTGCACAATAAATGCAAATACAAAAACAGGCTGCAAATAATACAGACCACAACAAAAATGTGTAGTCTCTGGATGTACTGTTGACTTTAGCTTAGGGCTGGGCGATTTGGCCTAAAATCAAAATTTTTATTAATTTAAAATTTTAACTCGATTACAATTAATGAACGATTATTTTACTTGTTTATTTTAAATTGTTTTGCTCTTATGGTTCACTGACAAATTTTATATGCCGCCTAAAGGCATCTCTGGCGCAGCTTCCAATCATCGTCAATTTAGTGCAAAGTAAGGCTTAAGAATAAGTCCATCGTTCTACTTGACTACAGATCAGATGTGGCAGCAAAGTGGCAGCAGAAGTAGAAATCAGCCACAGCCTTTAAAGGGTCATGAAACACCAAAACACATTTTTTGAGCTGTTGACAGTCATATATGTGTCCCACGCTGCTATAAACGCTATTAGGACACACATATATCACTAAAAGTGAAAATTGGTTGTTTTTGCATCATTTTAAGCAAATTCGTTCTTCCGGTTTGAAACGAATTTTTGAAGCTACGTCACGGCCATGAGATACTTGCATGTAAATCCAGCGTGGAGAGTGGCTGTCTGTCCCAGCGAGAACATAGTGACGTATCTAAGGGTGCGGCATTAATTATAAGAAAGACTTTGTTCAAACCAATCAGCGCGCTCTATTGTGTATGACGTGCAACTTCATTAATATGCATGATAGCTCTGGAGACTGTTTACCTGTTTACAGTGTTCAGACGACAGAGAGACGCCACGCTGTGTTGCCAAAACAAGTGAAAGAACTAGAATTTGGAGACACCGGTCGTCAGTGTTGCATTTATTAATGTGCTGCAACGAAGGTTTTGCTTTCATTTTCCCTCTTTGAGAGAGCTGCTGGAATCGCGTGTGGATTACAGTGCACACGACACGCGACAGAATGCGTTTGTAAGGAACATTTTTTTTACCCGAGAGCTTTTCGCATCTGGAAATGGTAAATTTGCCGCTCGTCTCCTTTTTAAAAAAAGACACAATTCCAGTGCGATTGTCCTGTCTCGACAGATTTGTTAAGTGTGTGTGCAGTGCAGTGCCCTTTGTTTAACCCAGATGGCAAAGTTAGTTCGTATCATTAGCAGTGCTCTTTCAGTGTTTAAAGACAGACCTCAGTCAAAATGATTTAGTTACTAAGTTTACAGTATGTCAATATCACTGCAATATTATAGTACAGTATTATAGACTGAAAGATCCGCTGTAAATGCTGCTCTCAGAGTGTAAACATGTTAACACAATCAAACTATTCCCGTCGTGCAGGATTTTCGCCACATTTTGTGTCAGGATAGTCTATACACACAGCTTTCTGACGCTACCTACCGCATGCATAAGTTACAGAGAAATGCAGAGGATTTTTTTCTCCCATTCGCCGTGTGGTATCAAACATATAATTAAAACTCCCCTCTCCAGCAGTTCTTCGCTTTCAATATCTCATTTGTTACGGGCGACATGCAGGAAATGTTCCTGAATAAAAAGTTAAAGTGCCAAACTGCAGTTAAAGTCGACAAATTAATAATTTGACAAATAATTGGATTACTGATGTCCATGTAAACAGTCACTGTCTTTCTCCCCTGCGTCTGTGTGTTTGTTTTGCCTGTGATCAGCGCGTGCCCAAATGGAAACTCCCTTCTTTGCAAATCCTTCCCTCTTTTCCTCCCCCAACACTCCCACACTCCCAGAGCTGGACATGCCCATTTTCCTGACTTTTTTCAAACTAGAGGTGTGAAAACACCCTGCTGAGACAGGGGGGTTTCGTGGCCCTTTAAGGGTGCTTTCACACCTGCCTTATTTAGTTTGGTTGAATTTAGAGTTTGTTTTCCCTCTTCGTACTCGAATGCGCACCAAAAGCGGACCAAAAAAGTGTACCAAGACCTCCTTAATGAGGTGGTCTCGGTACGCTTTCAAACGAACCCTGGAGCAGTTCATTTGTGGTGAGAATATGATCCGAACTAAAACAGACCCAACCGCAAAAAGTACTGAGCCTTTTTGGACTAATCCAGCTGCCGCAGGCCGATGCACTGTGCATTATGGAATGTGGAGGAAAAATTTGTTGACAGCGCTTTACCTAGTGGTGGGCAAAGCGAGGCTTCATGAAACACTGGAACAGTCAAAGCAAATGTGTCAAAGCTTCGAAACGTTTCGAAACTCTGCGGTGACACCTAGTGGTCATTTTTTTATGTATTGCACTGGAACAGCGTCAGCAAAGAACAGTTGAGCAAATTGAGGTGTTAAACTCCACTTTGTAGATTGATCCTTCAAGTGAATTTGTGGAGCGGTAGGGTTCGTGACTACTATGTGGACATACTGGGTTCGAATCCAGGCTGAGACAGCTATTTTGAAATGCTTGAATATCAGTTTGAATTGCTCTGTTCTTGTTTGTTTTGTTTCAACATGGTCTGACATCCGAATAAACACTTTGTGAATAAATATGTCTTGTTTTGGTCATAAAACCGGGTTGTTGCTAGATCAGACACAGTTGTGGCCAGAAGTTAACAAGAATTATTTATATTATTCATTAAATTTCCTATTTATTGTATTTTATTTATGTCTACTCAAAACATAAACTCAACCATCACAGTACTGTAAAAAATTAATTATTGTTTTACAGTGTTACAAAAAGTATGCTGTATTGATGGCGTATCAGCAGCTGTATCCTATCTAGACTACACCATAAAACAGTAACATGATTAAAATACATAAAATTGTGATTTCGGAGTATTTGTACAAGTCAGGATTCAAACCCAAAAGTAATTTGAAGCTCAGTTACAACATGCACACGCACGGTCCATTAGGCCATAAGAGACAGAAAGTTTTCAGACCCTGTCAGTCAAATGCACATTCGCCAGGTCTCGAAACGCTTCTGAACTGATCGATGCTTTGAATCGCTTTAGTCACATGAAACATTTCGAAACACTTGCGCTTTAGGATCTCGACACTGTGTCGAAACGTCAGTCTCACGTCAACCATCCCTAGCTTTACCAAAAGGGAGAGAGGGAAAAACATTACCTAATGGATAGTTGGTAATATTTCCGGAAGATGACCATGTCGCAGTTTATCTAAATTAATTCACGCCTTCTCCTAAAGTGACAAACGATGTGCCTGTGCCGTTTGCAATGCCTTAAAACATTGTTTTTCAGCCACAGCAGCACTTCATTAAATGTATAGTTTGTCTAAACATTTGATGAATAATGTATACAAAATATATAGTATACTATGAGCAGGGATACAATCAGCCAGCACAGTCGTAGCTCCATAGTCAAAAGCGATATTTTGTGTCTGCCGGTTTGTTTGCTTGTGGGAGTTCCATTGGCATTTTCCCGCACGTGAATTCTGACCAATCGATGAGCACTTTCGGAAATACGCTTAACAACATCTGGCTAATGAGTGATGTGGGTTTTGTCAGATGACTGCATTTTGGTTCTTTTCAACTGGTTCGGACCAAAGCAATCAGTGTGGTGTAAAAAAAACCCAAAGACGGCTGAAAATGCTACAATGTATCATTTGGTGCCCTTGGTCGGACCAAATGAACCGAACTACAGATGTGAAAGCACCCTAACAGAGCGGGGTCACATGACACGTAGGGAAAGTAATTGAAAAAATCTTCCTGGAGAAATTTGAATGATTATAGGTTTTGAATGTCGATTTTCAATTACTTTTCGATTAATCGCTCAGCCCTACTTTAGCTGCAAATATTACGGTAAAACTTAAAAACGCAAAAAATTAAAAGCAAAAAATAAGAAATAAAAACTCTAAACAACTCCAAAATATGTCTTGAAAGAGATCATTCATGCAACAATTTATAACAGCAACAGCTAAATTCTGGGATAGGCAAAGTTAATTAACTAAATAACTTAATAAAAAGTAATTAATTGCATAAATTATTGCGTTTTGTTTAAACAATACAGACATGCCTATGGTGGCTGAGAAAGCGCAAACATGCTGCAAGTTAAGAGAACACATGCAAAAAGACACTAAAACAGACAAAATCTTCATTCATTTGACAAATTATGCACACACAAATTCGCACAATACATGCAAATACAGAAACAGCCTGCAAATAGTACAGACCACAACAAAAAAAGCACACAATCGCTATCCTTCTTGAGCATTCGAATGTACAGTTAAAATTAAGCCAATAGAGCGCCATCTGCTGTCAAAAGCTAAGCTCAGAATCAATTCAAGTGAGAATATCGAAGCATTTTAAACAATCAGAATCAATGTAGAATTGATCTTTCTGTCTTTTTCGCTACAGCTCTGCTGTCATGTAGCCTAATGAAAATGTTTTCTGTTATACATTATTGTAAGCATACCCTTAGATGCTAAATAAATAAAAAGTGTGATTTATTTTATTATTATTTAGATGATATGCGCTAATAGTGACATGTCTGCCACTGTATAAAAAACTTTATAAATTTAGTAAATTCAAATAATTAAAAAATCTAGTTTTGTGACAAAATATATTTGAAAAAACATTATAATAACTTCTAAATTTTTGGATAAACCTTCATTTGAACCTTTATTTCTTTCTTTACAGTATAAAAAGCGTATGTGACTCACCCACACTGATGTAGTTGGCTGCCAAGAAATGATTGCAGTGTAAGAGTGTGCTGCTGCGGGACGAATCCGTGTCATTAGTAAAGCCTTTGGATCTCATGGACAAATTGGGAGAATCCGTACTCATGCTCTGACTGCCAGAGAACAGCGAGGTGTTTAAGGATGCTGTATCCATATTGCTTAGTTGGCTTTATTTTGAAGGAATTTCACATGTAGAGGTCATAAACAGTCCCAAGAACAGTCATGTATGACTCAGAATCTGCAAAAAAAAAGCTGCCTGTTGTCTCCAAATGATCCGTGTTTTCAGAAACAAAGAAGTTGAGCAGATGTTCACTCTGTGGTGGGACGTCTGGTTTTGGAAGGGTTTAGGTATGGAGGTGTGGAACAACAGTCTGACAGAGCAGAACAGTCAGTAATTGACCTGCAGACAGGACGGGGTCAGTGTATCAATGGCCCGGAGCAAATTACACACACCTGGACAGATGCACACCTGTTAACACAAGATGCAAGACTTTACACACTGCACAACATTTCATAAACATCAACTTCTTATATCCCAGCAGGCACAGGACGTGAACATTGTACCCCAACCTTGTAAGGACATTGCATTTTGTTAGGAAATGAAAATTGGGTTGACGTCAGAACACAACGTCAGGTCGACATCAATGTCCAACCTAAAATCAACCAAATATCAACGTCTAATGATGTTGAAGCTTGACATTGTGTGATTGTTACCACTATGACGCTTTCAGACATTCGATTTTGGTTGCCATACTTCACAAATAAATAACAGTTTTTAAGGTCAATATGACAATGGTTTAAGATGTTGGCTCGACGTTGGATTTTGGCCACTTTCCAACACAATCTAAAATCAACCAAATATCAACGTCATTTGATGTTGTAAATGGATGACAAAAAAGCATTGTCCTTAGACACTGAATAGACATTGAATTTTGGTGACCTGACGTCACGACCTAAATCAAACCTAATATTACCGTCTTATAACATTGTGTACCTGCTGGAATGATTCTAGGCAGTTCTAGGCTATCATCCTTATGGGCCAATCAAACTGTACACATTTTTCAGTCCAGTCCAGTTCAGTCTAGGCAACCACTGTTTCAACATATAGTCTTGGTAATGGAGAGCTTAAAAGGTTTTTTTTGTTGTTGACTTTTTTTAACTGCAGGCACACAGAGCGCTTCGTCAAAAATGCAAGGTGCATCAGGGGGTTAAAAATGCAAGGCGCCCAGATTACTTAAATATTTCCAAATATTTTAATCCCAGTTTCTTTGCAAATCCTGTTTTGTGAACATAATAATACACATTAATACTGACACATGATAATATGCGTCTGCCAATCAATATCAGTGGCTGGGTGTGGTGGGTTTTAAAACCGCTGTGATTTGTATCCTAGTTTAACATCAGAGAGACTAGTTGCGTTCATATCACTCCAACATGACTGTGTACACATTATACCTACACACATTTCTGTCCAAACAGCTTCCAAAAGTTGATTTTGCATCAAAGGTGCCCTTTAATGCAGGCTAAACAAGTAAAAGAAGTGGTGGAAAACAGCTTTAATAACCTTTGAAGGACAAGCTAATAGTGCCAATAGCTAATGCTCAATAGCTAATGCAAATAGTCTTAAGGGCTCGACAATAAGGACCAATGGCCAGTGCCTAATTTATGAATAGCGAGGTCCCAGAACAGATCGGGGTAAGGAATCCGGCATGTTACCTGTAAATGAAGAGGTGTCGATCACGTGCAGTGGATGGCGGAGGGGTGTCGCGGACGACAGTGAAGAGGTTTGGCGAGTCGTGGAAGAAAACGAAAGTAAACAGCGGACAGGGGAGAAGGGCAGTTGAGGATTCAGATTTCAGAGGCACAAATTAAGCCCTGCCGATGGCCCAGGGCCAGCATGCGAGACACTTGGGACAGTAGACAGGATTGTTACTGGCCGGATCGGGCCAGTGCTGCCTTGTCACTAAAGTTTAATTTAATGAGGTCAATTGATTGCAAATACAGTCTTAAGGCTCGTACACACCGGGACACTTTTCGTTTGTTTTTATTGTCAGCGTTTTTCAAGACGTTTTTCCGGATTCAAACCCAAGCGATTTTCACAGGCGTCGAGCAGAAGAGTACTTTAAGCTTCAGACTCCCGCTTGTAACACAGAAGAAGAAGACAACGTTGACACGCTTGTTGTTATGAATGGTTCAAGTAGCAGCTCCAGCTCTAGCGATGAAGAAATGATCATTGTTCACCTTCTTCAATGTGTGCTCGCATTGACAGTTTTGCGCTTGTGCGCCTCCAAGTGCTGTTTACTGTAACTTCAGCAGCTCCGTGCACATGAACAAAAGTGCCAATCTAATTGATGGAGAAGGTTTTGACGTGGTGCGTCAAAACAATAAAACGAACATGAGGCATCTTTTTTTAAATGAAGCGTTAGCACCTGCCGTTTTGCACGTTGGTGTGCACGATCACATTGACACCCTTTATTTAGTCACGAGGCGTTAAACGTCGATGAAAAACATGAGCAAAAAACGTCCCGGTGTGCACTGGCCTTCAGGGTGCTTTCACACCTAGATGTTTGTGTCTGTCTACCTGTCTCATTTGTCCAGTTAGCGCGGTTTGTTTGGCATATGACTCCCTCAATCACGATTGAATCCGCGCCAAATCCATCGATTTAAGATCGCCTGAATAAAGTGGTCTCTGCTCGATTGAAACTAATTCTACTGAGATTGATTGTACTGAGAAAGCAAAAGATCCAACAAACTAACGAACCAGGCTGTATCACAGTGTATTATGGTTGTGTAATAGCCATATACGGCTATATGAAGAGAGAAATATGAGTAGGGCAGGATGTCATTACTACTGGTAATGACATGTGTTTCATGTCTAATACAAAAGTGAAAGCATTATGAAATATTACCGAGTGCTGTTTACCCGTTAGGAAAATTGACCGAAATTACCATCTGATCATTTTTCCATATTTTATTCTCATAATATTTTGTATTAGGCCTGTTGTTTTGTTCATTTGTGCACTGACACCTTGAAAGAAAGATCAACATTGATCTGCTTCATGATCTTACTGCAGTCTCGCTTCATCTGATATTTCTCTCTATAATTTAAGCATAATGCATAGTAATTTAAGCACAATGCAATAAAAAGTTGATTAATTCAATAGATAGATTTTTACAAAACTTGACAACTGAAATGAGGCTATGTATGAGAAAGTCTGACCTCTTTGATTTATATTTGGTCACAATGTCTGTGAATGTCAAAATTAAAGTGCACCTTTTCGTCTATAATATACAGTATATTCATTCATTTTCTTTTTGGCTTAGTCCCTTTATTAATCTGGGGTCGCCACAGCGGAATTAACCGCCAACTAATCCAGCATTTGTTTTACACAGTGGATGCCCTTCCAGCCGCAACCCATCTCTGGGAAACATCCATGCACACACATTCACAATCATACACTACAGACAATTTAGCCCACCCAATTCACCTGTACCACATGTCTTCGGACTGTGGGGGAAACCAGAGCGCCCGGAGGAAACCCACGCGAATGCAGGGAACATGCAAACTCCACACAGAAACGCCAACTGACCCACCCTAGGCTCGAACCAGTGACCTTCTTGCTGTGATTGTGCCACTGCGTTGCCTAATATACAGTATATCTATATATTTTTTTTTTTTTTTCAAAATTTTCACAATTGTAATTTTTTAATTGTCAGTTGTCTTTAGAGAAAAGTTATGCTAAATAAAAAGTGTATGTATACAATTATGTTTGGTTTTTGACATTATTTAATATATGTGGCTAAATTTTGACAGGGCAAGTAAAAATCTGAACCACTGGCCAATAGAAAATATCTTTAGCGTTGAATCCTGCTGTCAATAGCATTTGACACTATATGAATTTTAAGTCGGCTGCACGGCGGCGCACGTTCGCCTCACAGCAAAAAGGTTGCTGGTTCAAGCCTCGGCTGGGTCAGTTCTGTGTGGAGTTTGCATGTTCTCCCCGTGTTGGCATGGGTTTCCTCTGGGTGCTCTGGTTTCCCCCACAAGTGCAAAGACATGTAGTATAGGTGAATTGAGTAGGCAAAATTGTCCGTAGTGTATGTGTGTATGGGTGTTTGCGAGTGAAGGGTTACAGCTGAAAGGGCATTTGCTGCGTAAAACATGTGCTGGATAAGTTGGCGGTTCATTTCGCAGTGGCAACCCCAGATTAATAAAGGAATTAAGCTGAAAAGAAAATGAATGAATGAATGAATTTTAAGTCAAACTAGCCACGTTTCCATCCATTTTTGTGCATTTTGTATATGGTTGATGGAAACACCAAGATGCGCATACATTTTGAAAATGGCCATAAAAAACATATACGCACAACTGAGTAGGATAAACTTTTTATTCGATAAGAAAAGATGCGCATAAACTACGATGGAAACATTTTACCGAACAAATTCCAGTCTTATCATGATGATGAAAATGTGTGTAAATGGACAAACCAGCAGGCTGAGCACGTTGTAGAACATCTGAAATGTTGTTTTGGTCATTCTAAAATGCCTTAACTGTTTCAGTATTAGTGTTATTATATTACTAATGACCTCCAGAATCAAGACCGTCTATGCTCAGCGTCTCACGCCTTCAAACACTGCCGCGCATTCACTGCCAGTCAGATTGTCTTCTAAGATGCAAGTCAATCATTAAATGAAGTAAAGATTCATGCAGCTTCGCACGTCTTTTATGCGATAATCCAGTTTTGTGCAAGTTAATTCACATTTTTTGATGGGAACATAGCTAGTGTTTTCTTTTTTTATTTATGTTTTTTTTCTGAAAGCAACACAGAGCAATGCAAAAAGCATCAACAATTTCAAAGACAAAAAAGAAAAAGCAAACAAAAAGACAGAAATGTTTTTTTAAACCTATATTACAACAGTTCTGAAACAGAACTGACAATTCACTACAATCTTCCATGTGAAGCTGCTTTGACATAATCTACATTGTATAAGCGCTATACAAATAAAGATGAATTGAATTGAATTGAATTCCTCCAGTATCATACATGGGTCAACAATGTTACACATATATATCCAGGCCAGTGGGCACAGGCAATATGGTGATCTTGCAGACGTTGACAGGGTTATACCTTTAGACTGTTATCCTGGGCATTTGACAAATAGTTTAAAGAGGGTTTCCAGGTGGCTTCGAAGGCAGCAATGTTATCAGAAAGATTGTGTCTTAGGCCGTACTCACACTATGTACAGTTGCCTTGAACCGGGCCACCCTTGTCCACCCTCCCGTCTCCCCCGATGGCCCGCACTCACATTACATTTGGGCCTGGGCGCGCTTACGTCATCGATGATGCGCTGCTCAGTAAGCGCTCTCGCTCAGCACAGTAGAGATTTCTTTAGTTATATCGTTTAAGTCGTTTGATATGCGGTGACATGCAGTCCAATATTTCGCTGAACAGATCAGCCACTTTTGACGCTCATAAACAGTCCTCGTGCTGCAGCAATTAGGAAGTTTGCTGAAGGCGCAGCTGACGTGCAGTGAGGGATTTGCGTCTTTAATAATCTACTATTCATTGAACAGTACGATTGATTAATTAATCCATATCAAACAGTCCCTTAAAAAGTCACGTCTCGCTTTCAGTTTCGGGCCCAAGTGAACCGTGCTCTGGCCCATCTCTTCCAACCGGGCCAGGGCCATCCAAGTGTACCGTGCCTGAGCCCGATTCAGAGCACTCACACTTCTCAAACGATCCGGGAAACGGGCCTGGGCACGGTTCGGATAGCATAGTGTGAGTAAGCCCTTAGGGTGCTTTCCTACCTGTGAATCGATTCATTTGTTCCGAAACAGGGAATAAAATTGTTACATTATTGCTCTTTGTTCTTGGTGCAGTTCGCTTTTACACGGCAAAGTTTCTAAAAGGACAAAAACAAGCTAAAAAAAAACAAGTCACGAGTGAGTAAACGCTCCTCACATTGGTCAGAGTTTCGCGGTTTATTTTGCAGAGTCCTGCTCAGCTGTCGGAGGTGGTTTGGTGGTGTTTGACAGAGTGCGCGCGACGTGTCTGAAGAGCGAGGAGGGATGCGGTGGGGAGGGGTGATGAGAAGGGTGCGCGACGTATTTGAGGAGCGGGAGGGAGACGCACGATTTCCAGGAGATTATCACTCGTTTGCGGGCATCCGGGAGTCTCTGTGCAGTTGTGGGAGACTCCCGAAACTTCCAGGAGACTTGGGATGTCTGGAATGACCTCCCGCTCTACTCTCTCTTCATATAGCCATACGCCTATTACATATTCATAAAACACTGTGATATAGCCGGGCTCGGATCGTATAGCTTTTCACTACAATCGATCCGCTCCAGAGTTTGTTTCAATCGTAAATGTAAAGTGCTAGAGAACTCTGAAAACCATGATTTAAAAAGTGGTTTTGATGCCTTTTTCCATAAACAAAGAATTTTTTTTAGCTAACACCATTCCATATTGGACAGCTTTTTTAAATTGATGACTGAACCCATGAAGTAAGTCAGACCAACCAAAAACAGTGATTGCTGGATCAGGGGCAAGATTACAAGAATAAGCCTCAGAGTACAAGTTGAAAATTTCGCTCCAAAAAAAGATGTCCTAAAGAGCCTTCCGCAGATTCACATTTGTTACATTTGAGGAGATGGACGGGTAGAATTTATTAAGCCTAACCCTAGCTAGTGTCTTCTTTATAAGAGTTTTGTTAATGAGTTAATTCCTTTAGGGAAGCTGTGAAAAATGTAAAAGCTATATCTATTGTAATTTATTAAGAATCTGTATTTGGCATTCCATTTTTTTATTAGCCTATCTTTAAAACTACTGTTTTTTAATGGCTGCTTTTTTCCTGTAATTCTTATTTACTAATTCTAAATGTAAAAAAAATTAAAAAGAAAGCAATAATAAACACATCACGTCATCTCTGCCTCCCGCTACAAAATACAACCATATTTAATTTCTTTTGTATAATTTTATAGACATTTATGTTTTAATTTCCAAAATATGTCCCAGTACTCATATAATGTCACCATAGTGATATATCCCCTAAAAATACAACAAAAACATTGTGATCCATGAAAAATAAAAAAAGAATACCTTAACTTGGTATCACGCCCAGAAAAATACATTATTACCTTAGTACTATGTCACTGAAACACACACATTAAGGTGTATCATATAAACACTGGAATGAATGGAAACTTTTATATTACTGTAGAGATTCAAAACAAATGATGTAACCACTTAAGTCGCATCTCATATTTGTGCATGGCTGCATCCCAATCATAGCCGATCTCTTTCTGAATTCCACGCTTCAGCCTGTCAGGAGTGGGAGTTGTGTTAAAGACATGTCAACCGCCTGCTAACCTGAACAATGGCTTTAATGTTGGCTTTGAGAGCTTGTTGTGTTTGGCGTGACATGTTGATACCTGAGGATGCAGGGCTGGACGTGTCAGGAGTGTTACACCTGGCCTCAGGTAACAGAGCGGCCAATGACAGGGGCCAAAACCAGAAATACCCTTCCTCTAAAACATGACCCTTGGCCTCAGGTAAAACAAATCTGTCTGACTTAAAAGAACACTCCACTTAAAAAAAATACTGTAGGCTAATGTTAGCAGTCCCACAGAGTTTAACAGTTGAGTTTTATCATTTCTGAATCCATTTGACCAATTTTAGCTTAGCATAGATCATTGAATCGAATTAGACCATTAGCATCAAAGCACCAGAAATAGCCTCCCTCTAAAACATGACCCTCTGTCTCAGGTAAAACAAATATATTTGACTTAAAAGAACACTCATTTATTCATTCATTTTCTTTTCAGCTTAGTCCCTTTATTAATCAGGGGTCGCCACGGCGGAATGAACCGCCAATGTATCCAGCACATGTTTTACGCAGCGGATGCCCTTCCAGCCACAACCCATCTCTGGGAAATATCCACACACACTCATTCACACTCATACACTACGGACAGTTTTACGTGAACGCGGGGAGAACATGCAAACTTCACACAGAAACGCCAACTGACCCAGACGAGGCTTGAACCAGCGACCTTCTTGCCATGAGGCAACAGCGCTACCTACTGCGCCACCGCATCGCCCTGAAAGAACATTCCACTTTTTTTTAAATACTGTAGGCTCATTTTACCACTCCCCCAGATTTAAACAGTTGAGTTTGACCATTTTGCAATTCAGTCAGTCTATTTTAGCATAGCTTAGCATAGATCATTGAATCAGATTAGACCATTAGCATCTCACTCGGAAGAAAAAAAAAATTCTATTTAAAGCTTGACTTTTCTGTAGTTACATTGTGGTGCTATGATTGACAGGAAAAGTTGCTATTTTCTAGGTCGATATGGCTAGAAACTATACTCTCATTCTGGCGTAATAAATCAAGGAAATTTGCTGTCGTACCAGTGCAATGACATTATGCAGATTTTAACTGGTGGCACAAGTCTTGGTCTTGGTGCTGGGGACTATTTTCAGAAGAGTGAAGCTTTAAATAGGTAAATTATCGAATCTTTGGTGATTTTTGAGCGAGATGCTAATGGTCTAATATGATTCAATTATCTATGCTAAGCTAATTTGACTAATTATACACACACAAATGCGCACAATACATTCAAATACAAAAACAGACTGCAAATAGTATAGACCACAACACAAATGTGTAGGGGACCCAAAAAAGGGATAAAAGGTTGGTTTTAATACATAAACTTAACTTATATGACTCAGCCAAGCACAAAATTGCTCTTCTTCTTGATCTCCATTTTTTAAGCGAAATGCTAATGGTCTAATATGATTCAATTATCTATGCTAAGCTAATTTGACAAATTACACACACAAATGCGCACAATACATGCTAATATAGAAACAGGCTAAAAATAATAAAGACCAAAAACAAAAATGTGTAGGGGACCCAAATAAAAGTGGCATAAGGTTGGTTTTAATACATAAAATTTGTTTTATGACTCAGTTAAGCACAAAATTGCTCTTCTTCTTGATCTCTAGTCATTTTTAAATAAGATGCTAATGGTCTAATATGATTCAATTATCTATGCTAAGCTAAGTTGACAAAAATTATACACACACAAATGTGCACAATACATGCAAATATAGAAACAGGCTGAAAATAATAAAGACCACAACACATTATCTATAGGGACACCCCCAAAAAAGTGACATAAAGTCGGTTTTAAAACATAAAACCAACTTTAATGACTCAGGCAAAAACAAAATTGTCTTCTTCTTATCTTCTAGTCATTTTTGAGTGAGATGCTAATGCTCTAATATGATTCAATTATCTATGCTAAGCTAATTTGACAAATTATACACACACAAATGTGCACAATACATGCAAATATAGAAACACACTGCAAATAGTAAAGACCAAAAACAAAAATGTGTAGGGGACCCAAATAAAAGTGGCATAAGGTTTAATACATAAAATTTGTTTTAATGACTCAGCCAAGCACAAAATCGCTCTTCTTCTTGATCTCTAGTCATTTTTGAGTAAGATGCTAATGGTCTAATATGATTCAATTATCTATGCTAAGCTAGATTGACAAATTACACACACACATATGCGCACAATACATGCAAATATAGAAACAGGCTGAAAATAATAAAGACCACAAAACATTATCTATAGGGACACCCCCAAAAAAGTGACATAAAGTCGGTTTTAAAACATAAAACCAACTTTAATGACTCAGGCAAACACAAACTCGTCTTCTTGTCTTCTAGTCATTTTTGAGTGAGATGCTAATGGTCTAATATGATTCAATTATCTATGCTAAGCTAATTTGACAAATTATACACACACAAATGCGCACAATACATGCAAATATAGAAACATGCAGCAAATAGTAAAGACCAAAAACAAAAATGTGTAGGGGACCCAAATAAAAGTGGCATAAGGTTGGTTTTAATAAATAAAATTTGTTTTAATCACTCAGCCAAGCACAAAATCGCTCTTCTTCTTGATCTCTAGTCATTATTGAGTGAGATGCTAATGGTCTAATATGATTCAGTTATCTATGCTAAGCTAGATTGACAAATTACACACACACACAAATGCGCACAATACATGCTAATATAGAAACAGGCTGAAAATAATAAAGACCACAAAAAATTATCTATGGAGCCACCCCCCAAAAAAGTGACAAAGTCGGATTTAAAACATAAAACCAACTTTAATGAATCCGACAAACACAAAATCGCTCTTCTTCTTGACTTCTAGTCATTTTTGAGTGAGATGCTAATGGTCTAATATGATTCAATTATCTAGGCTAAGCTAATTTGACAAATTATACACACACAAATGTGCATAATACATGCAAATATAGCAGGCTGCAAATAGACCACAGCAAAAATGTGTAGGGGCACCCAAAAAAAGCTATTTTTGAGCAAGATGCTAATGGTCTAATATGATTCAATTATCTATGCTGAGCTAAGCTAAAAGTATTCGGCTGAATTGGATAAAAAACTTTTTAACTGTAAGGTAGTAAATTTAAACCTATTTCTCAATGAAAGAGGAGTGTTCCTTTAAGATTTGCTATATTCCTCAGTAATTTACAAACAGTGGATGACAAAAACACTTCACTTGGTGGCTTTATGTTTGCATAGATGGGGAATAAATGGCCATTTACAACAGAATTATTAGATTATATGCACTGCTTTGTCATTTTTTTATTATTATTATTCTATTTTTTTGGAAACCAGCTGCAATTATTATTTATAATTTATGATATAATTTATGATATAATTAATATAATTTATAATTTATGGCCACACCTTAAAAATACAATGCCTTCATTCAACACATCAACAATTATTTTAAATTGTTACATTATGCTATAATAGTTTGTAATCTGTTAATGAGTACAAGGTTGTTTCAAGCATCCAAACAATTAAAGTGTAACTTAACTTTTTTTTTCATGCATTAAGATGTGTACATCATTTTTAAATAAAATAAAAATAAATTAATTAATCAAAATAAAATCAAATATATTCCCCGGACTGGGTTGCAGGTGGAAGGGCATCCACTGCGTAAAACAAATGCGGGAATAGTTGGCGGTTCATTCCACTGTGGTGGCCCCTAATAAATACGGGACTAAGCCGAAGGAAAATTTATGAATAAATGAATAAATAAATAAGGCAGTGCACAGTGGCGCAGTAGGTAGCACAATCGCCTCACAGCAAGAAGGTCGCTGATTCGAGCCCCGGCTGGGTCAGTTGGCATTTCTCTGTGGAGTTTGCATGTTCTCCCCGTGTTTGTATGGGTTTCCTCTGGGTGCTCTGGTTTCCCCCACAGTCCAAAGACATGCACTATAGGTGAATTGGGTAAACTAAATTGTCTGTAGTGTATGAGTGTGTATGGGTGTTTCCCAGTGATGGGTTGTGGCTGGAAGGGCGTCCTCTGCGTAAAACATATGCTGGATAAATTGGCGGTTCATTCCACTGTGGCGCGCCCAGATTAATAAAGAGACAAAGCCGAAAAGGAAATTAATGAATGAATGAATGATAAATAGATAAAAGAAACATAATATTTTTGTTTACTTTGTTTTGTTTACTTTTGTTTACTTTGTTTACCAGAACCATTTTCTTTTCGGCTTAGTCCCTTTATTAATCTGGGGTCGCCATAGGGAATGAACCGCCAACTTATCCAGCATTTGTTTTACGCAGCGGATGCCCTCTGGGAAACATCCATGCAAAGTCATTCACACTCATACACTACGGACGATTTAGCTTACCCAATTGACCTGTACTGCATGTCTTTGGACTGTGGGGGAAACTGGAGCACCTGGAGGAAACCCACGCGAACACAGGGTGAACATGCAAACTCCACACAGAACTGCCAACTGACCCAGCTGAGGCTCGAACCAGCGACCTTCTTGCTGTGAGGCGACAGTACTACCTACTGCGCCACTACGTCGCCTACAAATATATTAAACTTATATTAATATTATTATATAAATTAAATCTTAATAAAATAAACAAATAAAAAGTAGTATGAACTATATAATAATATTGATTTCAATATAATATATATTTAATTTGTAATATTTACATTTATTATTATTTTATATTAAATATTTATCTGTTTATTCATTTTTTATATTTATCAATATTTACCTTTCAGACAGGTACAGCTGGTTATTCTTAATGGTGATTTTCCATAACTATTTTACTTTCATTTTAAAGCAGACACTTTATTTTGTCTGATAATATATCTAAAAACAACTAGATTTTATGTAAACAACAAAATGAGACATGTCATTTTTTAAAACAACAACAAGTGCAAAACATATTATGAACTATTATAGAGAATTACAAATGCATTATTCTTTTTCTGCCGCTTTTTCGGGGCCTGGTCGCAGGGGCAGCACTCTTAGGAGACAACCCCAGACTTCCGTCTTCCCAGACACTTCCTCCAGCTCCTCCGGGGGGATCCCGAGGTGTTCCCAAGCCAGCCGAGAGACATAGTCCCTCCAGCGTGTCCTGGGTCTTCCCCAAGGCCTCCTCCCGGTGGGACATGCCTGAAACACCTCACTAGGTAGGTGTCCAGGAGGCATCCGAAAGATGCCCAAGCCACCTCAGCTGACTTCTCTCGATGTGGAGGAGCAGCGGCTCTACTCGGAGCTCCTCCCGGGTGTCAGAGCTCCTCACCCTATCCATAGGAGTGCGCCCTGCCACCCTTCGACGGAAACTCATTTAGGCTGCTTGTATCTGAGATCTTGTCCTTTCGCTCATGACTCATGACCATAGGTGAGAGTAGGAACATAGAATGACAGGTAAATCGAAAGCTTTGCCTTTCGGCTTAGCTCCTTCTTTACCACAACAGGCCGATACATCGCATCGACCGCATTACTGTTGCCGCTGCACCAATCCGCCTGTCAATCTCACGTTCCGTCCTTCCCTCACTCGTGAACAAAACCCTGAGATACTTGAACTCCTCCACCTGGGGTAAAGACTTTCCTCCAACCTGGAGATGGCAAACCAACTTTTTCCGGTGGAGCACCATGGCCTCTGACTTATAATGCATTATAATGATTTAAAATATCTTCAAAATAGAGGCGGTTCATTCTGCTGTGGTAACCCCTGATAAGAGATTAAGCCGAAGGAAAATGAATGAATGAATGATTAAATGTACAGTCTTTAATTGGTGTTATTCATTCATTCGTTCACTTTCCTTCGGCTTATTCTCTTTATTCATTAGGGGTCACCACAGCGGAATGAACCGCCAACTTATCCAGTATATGTTTTACACAGCGGATGCCCTTCCAGCTGCAACCCAGTACTAGGAAACACCCATACACTCCCACATTCACACACGGCCAATTTAGTTAATTCAATTCACCTATAGCGCATGTGATTGGACTGTGGGGGAAACCGGAGCACTCGGAGGAAACCCACGCCAACACAGGGAGAACATGCAAACTTCACACAGAAACACCAACTGGCCCAGATGGGACTTGAACCATGACCTTCTTGTTATAAAGCGACAGTGCTAACCACTGAGCCACCGTGCCGCTATCATTAAATTAACGTCACTATAAATATACTACACTTTCTCCTTGTGTTTACATAAAACGCAACCTGTTCATGAGATTTAGTCTACTATTCAATATTAATGCAACATCAAAGGACTCTGAAGCTCAATGACTGAAATAGGTCAGAGACTTCAGAATGAATCAAAAGCTCTGTTGTTTACAGACTCTCTCAGGTTCAAAGCAGAGCCAGATACAATTGGACCAGGGTTTTATAGGAAGTAAGGAAGATGCATTGCCTCACAAAACGTCCAATCGGGCACCCCGTCACCTCTTTAAATCTGCTACTGAAAGCCACACAAAAGCCATTGTGCTCACAGCACTGACAGGAAACGCAGCGTGTATGCAAATGTCTGTGCTTAATTTCCTTCCCTTCAACATAATAAGTAAAACAAACAAAAGTGTCACTATCGATCGAGCATGCAGATTATTTACCTTCAGATTCCATACATAGGCAAGGCAAGTTTATTTATATAGCACATTTCATACACAGTGGCAATTCTAAGTGCTTTACATAAACAAGAATAAAAAAGACAAGTGTAAGAAAAAATAAAAAACAGATAACAATGCGTTAAAACAGGTTGTAAAAGAATGAAAAAGAAGAGAAAAACACAATAGTGCAATCTGTCGGACGTATCAGTGCTCATTCAGTAAAGGCACAGCTTAAAAGATGTGTTTTCAGTCTTAATTTTAATGTGCCTAATGCACATCTGATCATTTCTGGAAGCTGATTCCAGGGGGCGCAGTAGCTGAAGGCCGATTCACCATGCTTTGACTGAACTCTAGGAAATTCTAGTTTATATGATCCCAATGATCTGAGTGTTCTATTAGGTTTGTATTCAGTGAGCATATCTGTAATGTATTGAGGTCCTAGGCCATTTAGTGATTTATAGACAAGTAATAATACTTTAAAATCTATTCTGAATGTAACTGGGAGCCAGTGTAAAGACCTGAGGACAGCATTCTGGATGAGCTTCAACTGTCTGACTGTCTTTTTGGGAAGGCCAGTGAGGAGGCCATTACAGTAATCCACCCTGTTGCTGATAAAAGCATGAACAAAATTCATGAGAGTCTTCACTGGAAACAAAGCATCTGATTCTTACAATGTTTTTGAGATGATAGTATGCTGATTTACTAACTGCTTTGACATGATTATTGAAACTCAAGTCTGACTCCAGAGTCACACTAAGATTGTTGACCTTGTTTTTAGTAAGATATAGTAAGATATACAGTTGAAGTCAGAATTATTAGCCCCTTTTGATTTTTTTTTCTTATTTAAATATTTCCCAAACGATATTTAACAGAGCAAGGAAGTTTTCACAATATGCCTGATAATATTTTTTCTTCTGGAGAAAGTCTTATTTGTTTTATTTCGGCTAGAATAAAAGACGGTTTTCAATTTTTTAATAAACATTTTAAGGTTAAAATTATTAGTCCCTTTAGGCTTTATATTTTTTCGATAGTCTACAGGACAAACCAACATTATACAATAACTTGCCTAATTACCCTAACCTGCCTAGTTAACCTAATTAACCTAGTTGAGCCTTTAAATGTCACTTTAAGCTGTATAGAAATGTCTTGAAAAATATCTAGTCAAATATTATTTATAGTCATCATGGCAAAGATAAAAGAAATCAGTTATTAAAAATGAGTTATTAAAACTATTATGTTTAGAAATGTGTTGAAAAAATCTTCTCTGTTAAACAGAAATTGGG
>CAIGQZ010032926.1:1856200-1876614 GCA_903798205.1 Danio tinwini | reverse complement strand
TCTTTAGCGAAATATTTGACTCAGAGTCAAATAAACGAATCTTGTTGGGTTTGGATCTTTTGCTAGAACGTATCGCCGTCAATACGGTACATCACCAAATAAGTAGTACTGGATCCGGTAAAACGTGAACGCGCCTTTTCAGACACTAGCGGAGCACAGGGTGTTCACATGATTTATGGGGAAGGTTCGGATCTTTTGTTTGATCGCATTGACGTCTATACGGTACACCAAATATGTACTTTCAGTTCCGTTAAAATGTGCACGCGCTTTCCCTCCACACACTAGCGGAGGTGCGGGATTTGGCTGCGGGGAATAAAGGGTTAAAGTACATTTTCACAACATTACCACAGTATAGACAACCTAGTGCTGTGTTTGTTCCTGTCTTTTTTTTTTTTGGTTTTTGATACAATAAGCTACTGCAACGCGGGATTCGTCGGCCGTTTGCTATTGAAGGAGCAGCAGAGACTATGGGACTTTGTCAGTAACTTTTACAGTTCATACTGTATGGACCAGTTTCTTCTTTTATAACAAAAGAAGAAACAGATTATAACATGTAAGTGTCATTAAAATAGTTGCTTCGTTTTGTGTAGTTTGCAAAATATGTGTTTAATTGTGTTTTATAAGTTGTAATCACCCTGTGCGACTTGTAAACACGTATCTATTATAGATCAGTGCTTGTACTGTATCTCTCAGGTTAAATCTGTATGGGGCTGTTCACATATCGCGTCCAAAACCACGTTAAAAACATGAGGCATGCTTCTTCTTTCACCGATTTTAAGTGCGTTTCTGAACTGGCGATCCTCTGCTGTTTGCCTTTGCTATGGCCACCATCAGCCGTTCCTACACACGCGGCACGGCCAATTTTCAAAATAGTTCAACTTTCGCCACTGTGTGGATTACTACTGAATGTGCGTCGTTGTTATTGCTTGGGGTTAGGTTTAAGAGTAGAGTAATATGCTGGTCTTTAATTGCATTGCTTTATTGCATTCCTGCATTGGGCTCTCATATACTCTCTGGTTGCTATTTCATAGCCGTGGTGGGCTTTTCTCCCTGTCTCGTGCTGAACGCAGTCGACCAATCGCAACAGAATGGGTCCAATCACCGCAGATTAGTTTTGCGCTAAGGAGGGGTTTGGGAACAAATGAATCACTGAACGATTCATATGGGAGTCGCTGGGATAATTAGGTAAAAAATGAATGCATATTATAAGACAATGAAAGTGTTTTTTGACCTTGCATGCATATCAGCCTGTTGTTGGAGACCCCGAAAACTAAAATATGACTTTTTAATGTAAAATAAGGGTTTCTTTAAAAGAAATTACTTCACTATCATGTCTAGAAATGTGCTCTTCTCTCCATTAAGCAACATTTATTGTAAATATTTTTAAAAGTAAAAAAAATCACACGTAACCTCTATAAAGCAATGTTTTTAGGCAATAACAAAGCCACACGGCTGATCTTGACATCCCCCGAGAAAAACTCTGCACAATACACTCAACACACACACCGTAACATGAGACCTGGCCAATCTGGCTCAACCAAACACACATACACACACCAAACACACACTGTCACAGCTCAAACAACATTCCAGCATCTCAAAAAGCCAAATGTCTACTGTTTTACTACAAGTTTCCAATTGTATCTCTATCTTTTCCCGTCATCCGTGTGGAAAAATAGATCAGAGATCTGCACGGCAAACAGCAGATGTTTGTTGACAAGCTAATAGCATAGCAGCTGGCAGACTGGAGAGTGTGGATCACGACTACACCGAGAGAATGACACAATAGACCATTTATTTCAGTTTCAACCAACCGTATTGCATTGCAACTCAAAGGACGTCCTACATGGCGCAGTGTTTGGGTTGAGATTTCCAAAGGAAGCGGGAGCATAGCTGTGTCACACACACTGACAAAACAAGAATTATAATGCCTCAAGAATTATAGCCACGGCACATAAACATCTGAAATGACACAGATAGTAGGGTGTTCCCTGCCTAAATACACCGGTTACGTTTTAATTTATGGTTGCCTGATTCATGTTTAGCCTGAGGCGCAGGTCAAGTTCAACAGGCGCAGATTAAATCAGTTTTTCTCAAATAAGCATGCAGAGGAGATCATTTGTTTATTTAATCTCAGAAACCTGTGATTTTGTCATGAGCGATCATGAGAATTTGGCGAAATTATCCAAGAGATTCACATTAGATCTTATAACATGATAAACTAGTCACTTTAAATCAATAAAATGACTTTGTTTTCAGTCACCCAAGTAAAACTTGTGCTGAATATGCTACTGCAGTGTGCAAAAACACACCACCTTTGTTTAAATTGGCATATTTTACAAGTCATTTAGAGTTAAACAGTTGAGTTTTATCCTTTTTGAATCTATTCAGCCAAACTCAGAGTCTCGCAGGAGCACTTTTAGCTTAGCATAAATCATTGAATCAGATTAGACCATTAGCATCTCATTTAAAACAATTCAAAAAAGAGTTTCAATAATAATTTCACTAATATTCAAAGCTAATAATATTTAAAGCTTGATTCTTCTGTAGTTACATCACGTATTAAGACCGAAAGAAAATAAAAAGTTGTGATTTTCTAGGTCGATATGTCTGGGAACTATTTTCTTGTTGCAGCGTAATAAAAACTTTAGCAATACTGACCAAGGAAATTGCATTTTTTTTTTCCGTCAGTCTTAGTACACAATATAACTACAGAAGAGTCGAGATTTAAATATAAACATTATCAAAACTTTTTTTTGAATTGTTTCGAGCAAGATGCTAATGGTCTAATCTAATTTAATGTTTTATGCTAAGCTAAGCTAAAGGTGCACTCCCCAGACTCTGAGTTTGCCTGATTAAAATAAAAATCGGTGAAACTTACCTGTTTAACTCGAGGGCAGTTGTAAAATGAGCCTATTTCAAAATAAAAGTAGTGTGTTCATTTAAAAGTACATAAAAAAAAAAAATAATATATATATATATATATATATATTTGAAAAAATTGTGACTTAAGTAGGCAGATTTATACAATAAAGGCAACTTTCATAACAAAATGAAGTATATTTTATTAAATTTGCAATAACGTCAAAGTTTTAGTAAGTTATTTCAAATGTTTCATTTTAATCTTCTGTCAAGCTTATTTTAATGTTGTACAGTACACTGTAAAAATGAATCATGACAACATGTTTTATGTTACTTTAACTCATTTTAATAAGTTAATCAGGCTTCAAATATAATTTTTTAGTTACACAAATTTTAACTAGATGTTTAAACTTTCAAAGCAGCAACACATTTTTTTACAGTAAGTACACCAAGAGTCAACTTTATCAAATGAAATGAGTGTAGTTAACTCAATTGAGTGAAAGTTAATTCTACTCAATTGAAAAGAGTTTTGAACTCAGTGTTGAAGGTAATGAGTTAATTAAATATCTCATTGCTTCAACTTAAATGGAGTAAGTTCACAGTACTCATATAGATTAGTTTTTTTTTACTCAAATGGTTTGTTGCAATCGGTTTCCTCAAACGGTTTGAGTTGCCTTAACTTATTGGGTTTTACTGTGCTCAAATTGCTTTATTTACTCAAATGGATTAAGTTCACAGCACTCATTAGGATTAGTATTTGCACTTATATGGTTTGTTGCAATCGGTTTCCTCAAACAGTTTGAGTTACCTTGATTTTTGGGGTTTTACAGTCTATAATTGTAACTGCAGCATGTCATTTGATTTCACTTTTAAACTTCATTGCAGATTAATTAAAACCCACAGCATACATGTTTCGATAGAAATGACATTAACGAATGCTATAGTTATATATAGATATAGTATTATGAATGTATTATGAATATATATTACAGATATAGTATTATGAATGATTTCAGTACACTGTATTATTCAGCAAACATTTACCATATTTCAAAAGAAAGTACAATAGATGTCTTCATAGTTACATATGAAGATGCATTTAAACTCTAATTAGTAAAAAAAATGTTTTAAAGTTCAGCTAACTACATTTATTATACATTTACACTATAATAAACTTTGTTTAGTTCTGACCAACAAGCAATCAATTGTTCCTAATTGCTTAATATAAGGTACTATGAATTGCTTAATATTAAGAAATAGCTTTTACTTAATTTTTTAAGTATTTTATCCATTATTAGTATGCTTCCATTTATATTTACGCATTTTCCTAAATCATTAAGCATAAATGATCTCAAAACATAGCATAACATAAATATTTTTCATCACATGCTTTTACTGATGTGCTGTTGTTTGTAAAAATATAAAGTATGTTCCTTGCTTCAGACATTTTAGGCACCAAATCCAAATGAATACTGGTAAAAAAGAACAAGCACTGACCATATAAAAACTATCAAAAATAATAAATGCATCAAAAGTAAACATATAAATGTGCATTAATAATGCAAAATGCAAAAACTTTCTGCTTTTGTTTTGCTTTTCGCAAGACTAATTCAGACATCACATTCAATTCAGGACGCAAACAGACTCTTCAAAAGTTGTCTTTCTTCTCCTCATTCTTTACACCTGAGCACCCAGGTAAGAAGTGTTGAATTTCACAATACAAACCTCTCAGAGAATAGAGAAGAAAAAAAAGCCCAAGTGAAACTAACTTCCAAATCTTTTTTCCATCTATACTTCTCTCAGTAAACTAGTACAATCTCTACCATCACTAAATGTTAGAGAGAATAATAAAAAGCACTTTGAAAATATTGTAAAGTCTCACGTTACCTTTGTTAAACGTCTATCTTGCAGCAACAGAAGCAGGTATAGTTCCCAGAGAGATTAAGTGATATTAAGCAAAGCACGTTTTATAGCGCCGATCCTCTTTTGTACAAAGATTGTCTTTTTTATTCCCGGTTAAGAGCTTCAGGCACACAGCTCCACACTGCAGGTAAAGGAAGTTGTCATTTGAAAGCTCTTTGTACACAGTGGGTGTTCCCTTATGGAGCAACAGTTTTCCCTGCGTAGAAATTGGACAAGTAAGGGCAGAGGAGGTTTGCACAGGTGGGCGGGAAACGGGGTGGAGTGCAGACAACAAGAGCACATGCATGGGAAACAGTACTGTCTGCTAGTATTGGGATTGTTAAAGGAAGTTTATCTCAGCAGACCTTTTGATGTTTAAATCATTTTTGATTAAGTTTGGAAAAAAAAAAAGAGTTTGTTAACTTGTCGGCAACTTAAAGGGTCACGATACACCTTCACATTTTTTCACAACACATTTTTTGAGATGTTGACAGTCATATACAGTTGAAGTCAGAATTATTAGCCCCCCTGGCTATTTTTTCCCCAATTTCTGTTTAACGGAGAGAACATTTTTTTCAACACATTTCTAAACATAATAGTTTTAATAACCTAATAACAGATTATTTTATCTTTGTCATGATGACTAAATATTTTACTAGATATTTTTCAAGACACTTCTATACAGCTTAAAGTGACATTTAAAGGTTTAACTAGGTTATTTAGGTTAACCAGGTAGAGTAATTAGGCAAGTTATTGTATAACAATAGCTTGTTCGGTAGACTATCGAAATAAAATATAGCTTAAAGGGGCTAATAATTTTTACCTTAAAATTTTATTTAAAAAAATAAAAACTGCTTTCATTCTAGCTGAAATAAAACAACTAAGACTTTCTCCAGAAGAAAAAATATTATCAGACATACTGTAAAAATTGCCTTGCTCTGTTAAACATCATTTGGGAAATATTAAAAAAAGAAAGATGAATTGAAAGGGGGGCTAATAATTCTGACTTTGACTGCATATGTCCCACGCTGCTATAAACACTATTAGGACACATATATTTCACAATAAATTTAAAATCATTTGTTTTTGCGTTATTTTGAGCAAATTCGTTCTTTCTGTTTGAAAATAAATTTCAAAGCTACGTTACGGCCATGAGATCCTTGTGTAAATTCCAGCATAGAGACTGGATGCCTGTACCGGCCAGTACAATGTGACGTCTTTGAGTTTTCAGCATTAATTCATAAGAAAAAAATTGGTTAGAACCAATCAGCGCGCTTTATTGTGAATGATGTGCAACTTCATTAATATGCATGATAGCTTCAAAGACATTGTTTTTACCTGTTACAGTGTTCAGATGGCAGAGAGATGCCACGTTGTGTTGCCAACCATAATCAAAACAAGTTGAAGAAGAAGAATTGTTCAGCGACATGGGTCGTCAGTGTTGTGATTATGGGGTTTTGTTTCCATTAACCCCTGATGAGAGCACAGCTTGCATGTTGACTGACATTTGTGGATTACAGTGGTCTGCTAACACACGATAAAAATACGTTTGTAAGGAACAGTTTTTACCCGAGAGCTTTTCGCATCTGGAAATGGCAAATCCGGATTTGCCAAAAGACGCGGTTTCAGTTGGGGTTGATTGTCCTGTCTTGACAGATTTGGTGTATCTTTGTTTATGTTTATTCAGATGGCAAAGTTAGTTAGTATCATCAGCAGCACTCTTTCAGTTTTTAATGATATACCTTAGTCAAAATGATTTAGTTATTATTGTCACATACACATGGCTGTTTGACACTATTCTCCGCACCTACCGAGTCTCTGCATCTACCGAGAAATGCAGAGGGTTTTTTTCTCCCACTCTCGAAGTGCGGTATCAAATTCCATTAAAACAACACTCTTCCAGCAGTTCCTTGCATCCAATATCTTGTTTGTCACTGGGGGCATGCATAAAATGTTGCTGAATAAAATTGAAATTGCCAGACTGCAGTTAAAATTGACAAATTAAAAATGAAACACCCGAAATTCCATGAAACTCTAGAGGAAATGTGGATAGCGCAGTAACATGATGACGTTAATCGAATTATGTGCTATAACATGTAAAAAAAAACATTCAAAAAGCAGCTTATGTAAACACCTTAATCATATTATTGTCTTGTTCAGATTAAGGCAAATCATTTGATTACTGATGTCCATGTAAACGTAGTCACTGTCTCCCCTGCGTCTGTGTTTGTGTTGTCACTGTGAAAATCAGCTGCAGTGCATGTACTGAAACTCCCCTTTTCATGCAAACCCTTCCCTCTTTCGCCACTCAACACTACCACCTAAACAAAGCTGGACTCACCCACTTTCCTGACTTTTTTCAAACTAGAGGTGTGAAAACACCCTGCTGAGACATGGGGGTTTCATGACTCTATATTTTATTATACATTTTATTGTGTCAGTTTTTAAAATAATATTTGATCTCTATAGTTCGTAAGTAATATTGTTTATTTAAAGCCACTATGAATGTGGTGTCTCTTTTTTCTGGGGTTCAACAAAAATAAAAAAGACAAATGTATATTAAATTATAATTAAAAGCAGTAACAAAATGAAAAAAATCTATATAATAGTTTACATAAAAAAATAGAAACAACAGCAAACCAAATAAAAAGACAAATTTACACTAAGGCCCAATCCCAATTCTACTTTTGTACCCCTACCCTTTCCCCTTCCCCTTGGCCCTTAAAAACGAGTGTGAAGGGGATGGGCTTCAAAAGAACCCCTAAGAATTGGGACAGCACTACAATACCTGCACACGTCATCATATGTCATCGCTATCTCTTGCTTCATGTGAGATCAGACCATCGCGACTGCTGTAGTTATTCCAGTTGTGTTGTTTTTTAGTATTTATCTTCAGGAAATCACTTAAGGCATATATTATGTTTTCATAACGATCTAATGTGGCAATAAGATCGTAACTATACTGCGAATTTACAGCGTAGCCATATGCATCTATGTAAACACACCAAAAACAACATTAACATTATAGCAGACAGTGTAAAAAAACAAAAAATACTAATTCGTGGCTCTCCTTACTTCCGGGTTCAGCGAAACTGCCACTGTAGCTTGTGCATTCTGGGAAATTTTCTTACCCCTTGGTTTTGAGTGTGATCCTGAAAAAGTGTGGTAAGGGGAAGGGCTAAGGGGTAGAATTGGGATTGGGCCTTACATGCTATTTCAGACTGAATATTCAAAGTAGCATGGTAAACAATATTGGGAAGGCGTCACAGGTTGTCAATCAAAAATGAACCAATGTGATGTGAATATAAAACCAACTTCACCTCAGTAAAGCAGGCTAGGCAGAATAGCCCTATTGACTGATGTTTTGTTGTTAAACTAAATAAAAATCTGAAAATATTCACATCAATCGTTTGCCGGAAGATTTCAGTGGCTAAACAACACTTCTGTGCATTTAACCCATTCATATAACAGCACAATCTACATCAGCTTTACGTGACTAAAATAGTTTTAAAACAGAACATTACCTGCCTAAAAGAAACACTTTAGCAATGGTGTCGTCCTTCCTCCAGCGTGCAAAAGTAACTCCAATATTGATTCAGGATTTGAAAAAGTTTTGATTTAACAATCGTCTCCACGGGATGGATCTGCGTGATTAGAGGTGCGCAGTTGTACAACTCTACATTTGCTGACAGACAGTTTGGGCTACTTATCAGAATTATGGGAATTGTCGGGTCGACAAATTGTAATTGGATGAACATTTTTTAGTCTTATGCCTTAACCAGAATATAAAAATACATATAAATACATTTAGGTCATCGACTTTAATCAATACTATTGAAATGTGAAGAGACTTTCAATCAGCAGAACAAAAATGTTTCTGAAGACAATTACCTCCTGCACCTCCTGCATCTCTACAGTCATTTTCACAATGCAACTTTAAAATACAGTAACATACTGCATAATCGCCCTACAACAAAATACAGTTCATATTACAGTTAAATAGTGTGTCATTTACAAAAGTCAAGTGTATAAATTATATGTAACTGCATTATATGCTTATAAATTACATCATGAAGCTGAACAATGTTGCAACTCCTAAAGGGATTGTCATCATTTACTCACCCTTCACTTATTCAAAACCTGTTTGGGTTTTTTTCTTCTGTTGAACATAAAATAAGCTATCTTGAAAAAGGCACTTATTGACTTCCATAGTATTTTTGTTCCCTACTATGCAAGTAGTAGCATATCAAAATATCTTCCTTTGTGTTTAACAGAAGAAAGAACTTCATAAAGGTTTAAAAACCACATGAGAGAGAATAAACGATGAGGTCATTTTCATTTTTTTTGGGTGAACTATCCCTTTAAATTTGTGTTGATTGGGTAAATGGGTTAAAGGTAAATCAGTTACTTTCTAAAGACATTAAATGGTGTTGTGCAACCGTGGTAATATGAATTTAATGACTAATCTCCCTCTCTTTAATGGAAGCCACCAAATATGTGGTCCTGCTATTCTTCATATTTCACAGGAACACATTCAGAAGGGACTGTCGGCTGTGTATTCATAAGTCAACACAAAAAGGGTTCAAAGTCCTTCGAAGCAACTTTTCACAACTACGCATGATATTTTATTGCCCTGCTAAGTAATCAAAAAGTAACTAAATGAGCTAAGTGTTGTGTTTTACTAAACTCTTAGGGATAAGAGTCCCAGGCCCCTTTCCCGGATCGTTTGAGAAGTGCGAGCGCTCTGAATCAGGCTCAGGCACGGTTCACTTGGGTGGCCCTGGCCCGGTTGGAGGAGGTGGGCCTGAGCATGGTTCACTTGGGCTCAGGCGCGGAACGCTTATGTGACTTTTAAGGGACTGTTTCATATGGATTATTTAATCTATGTACTGTTCAATGAACGCAAACTGTCGTAGATTATTAAAGACGCAAATCCCTCACTGCACGTCAGCTGCACCTTCAGCAATCCTCCTAATTACTGCAGCACGAGGACTTTATGATTGTTTATGAGATACAGCAGAAGCCCCTATTTCACTGCGACTGGGAAAATGAAAGTAAACTCCATTTCTCTCTCTCTCTCTCTCACTGTGGCCCTTTGACCTGCTGGTGTGACGTTTCCTCTTTTTTCGACTGTAATAGCGATACTTGTGGATCCAGACACGAGCGAGTCTGCAGAGCGAGTTTTATCCACCGCGTCTATCATGGATCAGCTGTGGTCGTCGCTGCTGTTTATCAGTGTCACTCATCTGTGAACAGCACCAGAGCATTAGAGCCAATCGCAGCCCTTTCTGTTTAGCGTGTGACCAATCATAGGGTTGTAAGAACTCGCTCGACAGGGCTTAAAAACGAGCAGGATCTTGATATTTGTCTATTTGCAGAACAAAAATAAGTTTTTAAGTGGATTTTAATGTAATTTAAGTGGATTGAACATAAAACAATAAAGTTGTGCCAAAAATAAACTTTATCTAAATAAGAATTGTGTTGGTTCATCCCACATTCAATAAGTCGTTTAAACAAGTAGCAAAGGTAATTTTTTGAGTGTTTCAAAAAACTAATTTACCAAATTTAGATAAAAAAATTAACAAGAAAAAAAAGTTCCTTGCAGGACTTTGACAGTTTCAGTTGTCATCCACTGGCTAAAACCTAAAGTATATCCAAGCCTCTGCAAGTCTTTGCATTTGCAAAAAGAACATCTTTGTGCACTTGTATTTACCAACCAGACTCAATTGTTCATATTATCTTACCTCAGACGGTTTGCTGCTCCATCCGCATTCAGCTCTCCTCATCTGCCCTCTGCACAACCTCGTCTCTGCCTGCAAAAAATCACATGTGAGTCTCAGTAAGGAAGAAAACCATCCCTTGCTTAAACGTAAACAGCATGGGTGTTTCCTTGACTGCCACTGTGAGTAAACAGCCCCGCAAGAATCCACAGAAAACTACAATCTGACCTTAATATGGCTTTCGTGATCTGCCTTGGGAAAAAGAGCTGAATAAAGATGCTGACTGTGTGTTTTGAATTTTAATGGTTGGGATTGATCTAAGCACATTAGAGTAACAAAGAAACAGGTTTTACAACCTTGTAAAAGGAGCTGTGTTGCTAAACAGAGAGCGCTAATGAGAGAAAAGTGGATAAAAAGGATGGAGCATTTAAACACTGGTGATACAAATATACTAATTGTTTGACAACGACAATGTTGGACAATGACAATGTTATTAAGTGTTAAAATTACATGACAAAATGTCATAAAAACAAATGTTTTTAAGTTACTTTAATTTGTTTTATTAAGTTAATCAGGTTTCAACTAATGCCTTTATGTTTAAAGGGGCCCTATTATGCAAAAATCACTTTTATAAGGGGTTTAAAGGCAAGGCAAGGCAAGTTTATTTATATAGCACATTTCATACACAGTGGCAATTCAAAGTGCTTTACATAAACAGGAATAAAAGAGACAAGTATAAGAGAACAAACAACAAAAATTATTAAAAACAAATTCAAATGTTTTAAAACAGGTTATAAAAGGATGAAAAAGAAAAAGAAAGACACAACTAGGCATGGGCCGGTATAAGATTCTGACGGTATGATAACCTTGATTCACTGTATCACGGTATTGTAATTACTGCTCTAAAATATATTATTTTTGAATGTCTGTGTAAACCCCCCTTTGAACACAATATATTTTATTTTGAGAAACATTTATAATATTTTGGAGCAGTAAACGTGCCAGGCCAAATAATGAAAATGAATCATTGACGTCTGCTCTCTTCATTTGTTTCAAAAACACAGATTTATTTACAATTTAAAATGGCATCTTTGGATATCTTTTCTGCTGGAGATGCTGTTGTTAAAAAAAAATGTAAAAAAAAATCTTACACATACCTTAGGAACGGTATTAGAAAAAAATTTAGCGGTATGAAAACCTTGACTTTTGCAAACCGCGTATACCTTACAAACGGTTATCGTCCCATGTCTAGACACAACAGTGCGATCTGTCGAACATAGCACAGTGCTCATACAGTAAAGACACAGCTAAACAGATGCGTTTTCAGTCTTGATTTGAATGTGCCTAATGTTGGAGCACATCTGATCATTTTTGAAAGCTGATTCCAGCAGAGGGGGAGTAGTAGCTGAAGGCTGATTCACCCTGCTTTGACTGAACTCTTGGAATTTATAGTTTATATGATTCTAAAGATCTGAGTGATCCTTTATGTTTGTATTTAGTCAGTATATCTGTAATGTATCGAGGTCCTAGGCCATTTAGTGATTTATAGACAAGTTACAATACTTTAAAATCTATTCTGAATGTAACTGGGAGCCAGTGCAAAGGCCTGTGGACAGGTGTGATGTGCTCTGATTTCCTGCTTCTGGTCAGAATCCTGGTCGCAGCTTTCTGGATGAGTTGCAACTGTCTGACTGTGTTTTTGGGAAGGCCAGTGAGGAATCCATTACAGTAATCCATCATGCTGCTGATTAAAGCATGAACAAGTTTTCACTGGAAACAAAGCATCTAATTCTTGCAATGTTTTTGAGATGATAGTATGCTGATTTACTAACTGCTTTGACATGACTACTGAAACTCAGATCGGACTCCAGAGTGACACCAAGTATCTTGACTTTATTTTTTGTTGTTTGACCTTTATGGCTCGTTTCCACTGAGTGGTACAGTACGGTACGGTTCGGGTCGGTACGGGTCACCTTTATCAAGCTTGCGTTTCCATTACAAAGGGTACCCCCTTTTGGTGGGCATGGTGTACTACAGAGAGTTTCAGTCGACGTGAATCTCGCTCGAATAAATGTCTACAGTAAAGCTGTACAGTTCGTTCACATTATATGAGAAGCTCTTCTAACAAAACAGATGCTTTAAACATATTAATACTTGTTTATAAATGTTTATTACTAACATTTCTATGAACATGATTTGATTATAACTGCAGATCAATGACAGTGTTACAGCCTACTGTAACGTCTGCAATTATATAAAATAAATAAATAAATGCAACATATATGAACACATACAGACCCTAAGAGTCTCCGATATGTTACCAATTACAGATAAACGACACACAGCATACATTAAGTCCTTATTTGAGTTCATAAACAACACGCAACATATACAGTAGCCCACAGTCAGAGCTAACCTCTCATCTGTGTCTGTAATCTTCACCACCACATGTAGCCTCTGTTAGAGAGTAATTCCATCATTCCGAGTTCATAATAGTCCAAAAGGCGATGATAAACATGGCAGTTTGTTCATGATTCAGGTTGCTGGAACTATTTGCTCCTGTCGGGAATCCTTGTAATCCTGTCGGGCTTCTCCTTTTTTTCTGCGATTCACTCTCGCGTTTGTCCTTTTCTTTCTGAATGGATCAGATGTCGAAGACGCTTCATTAATCACACACGCACGTTATTATTATCAGCTCAAGAAGTTCGTTATATCAAATCTACACGCGAACGCGGGCTCCCTGGAGAAAGTGAAAAACCGCTCGCACTTTTAGACGGCCTCATAAAACAACAACAGGACACGGCAGATTCTTGGCTTTGTGGTTGTTCATCAAGACAACGACAAGGTTTGTTTTGAGCCCGGGTCATCCATGTATCGTTATTATATGCATATAGTTGTCTCGGCTGTGCATTTAAAAACATGGCGGCTCCATTGTTTTGATTCTGGCTAGCTCCATGAGATCGTGACGTATCTCTGTAAACCAATCAGCGTTCAGCTGCGCGTGTAGCTCCACCTTTGGGTACCCTTTCTCGTCTTTGGTACCCTTTCGAAAGGGTGCCGAAAAAGTGGTACGGTACGGATCGGTTCGGTACGCTTTTGACAGTGGAAACGGCCATAAAAGCGTACCGACCCGTACCGTACCACTCAGTGGAAACGGGCCTTTAGAGCCAAGTTACACATTCACCTTGACAACCTCATCTCTGTTCCCAAATGCAATGACTTTTCTCTTTGTTTAACTGAAGAAAGTTTAGGCACATCCAACTGTTCATTTCATTAATGCATTGGCAGAGGGTGTCAATAGGGCTGTAGTCATTAGGCAGTAAGGCTAAGTAGATCTAAGTGTCATAGCTGTGGTAGGAAATTTGGTTCTTTCTCATTATTTGGCTCAGAGGAAGCATATAAAGGTTGAACAGGAAATGTGCCAGAATTAAACCTTGTGGGACTCCACATGTCATGGGTGTCCGCCTTGACCTATGGTCACCTATACTGACATAGTAACCTCCCCCTTCAAAATAAGATCTGAACCATTTGAGGACAGTGCCAGACAGCCCAACCCAGTTTTCCAGCCTATCCATAAGTATGCTGTGATCGACAGTGTCAAATGCAGCACTGAGATCAAGCAATACCAGCACTGTTGGTTTTTATGAATCTGTATTTAGGCTATATCATTGATTATCTTAATAATAGCGCTCTCTGTACTGTGATGTGGTCTTAAACCAGATTGAAAATTGTCTTAACACCCCTTGAAGCTTAAACAGCTGTATGGAAACAGTCTGTGAATATAACCAGCTACTAATGGTAAAAATGTTTTAACTCTATTTTTTATAATCACACTTCATCAGTCATCAGAAGGAGAAAGCCTCGCCCATTAGTGACAATCTCTTCCTCATAAACATAGAGCATTAGTCTTGTTTGAATGATGTTTGTCTTGTTTTTGAATCTGCCGCTATACTGATACATAGGCATTTGTAGCTCCGCCCTCTTTTGAAAAAGAGCACAATCTCATTTGCATTTAAAGTGACAGTCTCCAAAAAGGCACAATTAGGATCAACGCCTAAAATGCAGAGTTTTAAAACATTTGTGTGGTATTTTGAGCTGAAACTTCACATACACACTAGTGGGACATCACAGACTTATTTTAAATCTTGTAAAATTGGTCACAATAGGTCCCCTTTAATATTTTTTGTCTGTTTATTTGATATAAGTTTAGATGACTAGAAACTTTAACAAAAAAATGATGCTGCAAGGGGCGGCACAGTGGCTTAGTGGTTAGCACTGTTGCCTCGAAGCAAAAAGGTCACTGGTTTTAGTCCCGGTGTGGTGAGAAATCGGGTCCCCCCTGCAATCGAGTCCGCTTAGGACCCCAATGGGTCGTCTGCGTTGAATGCCTGATCAAAAGTGCATTTTATAGTCTATTCTCAGTCTTAAGATTTTACCAATACTTATCATATTAGTAACATAATTTTAACAACATTTATCATATTAGTAACTTTATTATCGGTAAGTGCAAGTTCTCAGTCTTTATCAAAAGAGCTTTTTATAGTCTATTTTCAGTCTGCACATTTTAACAGCACTTATCATATTAGTAACATTATTAACAGTAAGTACAAGTTAAAGACGTGCATAGTTAAAATAATTAAAAACGGTCCTAAAGAAATAAGGCGCTACTAACTATACCTAATACAACTCCAGTGAACCAATAGGATCACCCAGGGTCCTAGGCGGACCCAATTGTCAGGGGGGACTCGATTTCTCATGACAACAGCTGAGACAGTTGGCATTTCTGTGTAGAGTTTGCATGTTTTTTCCTGTGTTGGCATGGGTTTCCTCCGGGTGCTCCGGTTTCCCCCCCACTCCAAAGACATGCACTACAGGTGAATTGAATAAACTAAATTGGCCATAGTGTGTGAATGTGAGAGTGTATGGGTGTTTCCCAATACTGAAAGGGCATCCACTGCGTAAAAACATATGCCAGAATAGTTGGCGGTTCATTCAGCTGTAGCGACCTCTTATAAATAAGGGACTAAGACAAAGGATAATGAATCAATGAATGAATGAATGAATGAAGCTGCATTATTTTTTTTTACAATGTACACTCACTGCAGTAAATGCTTAGTGTGTGAAAAATAATGCATAATTTACTGTATTTGGTAATATGCGTAGTGTACAACATTGCAGAGACTGTATGTGAATATCCAAGCGAAATTACAAACTGTGTCCTGCATGTGTCGTTTTTATTCATTCATTCATTTCTTTTCAGCTTAGTCCCTTTATTAATCTGGGGTAGCCACAGCGGAATGAACCGCCAACTTATCCAGCATATGTTTTACGCATGTATGCATATGTTTCCCTTCCAGCCGCAACCCATCACTGGGAAACATCCACACTCATTCACACACACACACACTCATACACTACGGTAAATTTTTTAGCAAACCCAATTCACCTGTACCACATGTCTTTGGACTGTGGGGGGAAACCGGAGCACCCACGCGAACACAGGGAGAACATGCAAACAACACACAGAAACGCCAACTGACCCAGCCGAGGCTCGAATCAGCGACCTTCTTGCTGTGAGGCGAACATGCTACCCTCTGCTCCACCGGGTCGCCCGTGTCGTTTTTAACTATTTTTAATCCTATTATGAATTATTTTAGTCGTATTGATAAAATTGACCATACATTTTCAAATCAAGACCTGATTGAACACTGTTTTTAGTATCAGCATGTTTGTATCAGTTTGTATCATTTATCAGACTACTAAATCTACTGCAAAACACAAAATTATATAAAAATAAAATTTTAAATTTAGTAAATAAATATGTTGCTTAATTCAAATGCACAAAAAATGGCAAGTTAGTGGCTTTTTTTTATCAAATTAAAGGGAGTAACTTAAAGGGCACCTATGGTGAAAAATCTACTTTTCAAGCTGTTTGGACAGACATATGTGTAGGTGTAGTGTATAGACCGTCATATTGGCGTGATATAAACACACTCAGTGCTTTTTTTTCAATTTAACAACATAAAAACGGTGGACCAATTGGAGCTGTTTTGAGATCGACCGCAACTTTACGTAGGAGTGCGGTCCCCCCGCCCACCAATATTGATTGACAGATGTGCATTACCATCTCCTCAGTATGTTGTTTCACGTCCACCATTTTCAGCGTGTGAGTCAAAGCGACGTCACCAAAGAAACACCCTTGCTCTATTTTTAGATGGAAGGCTCATTGGGCTCAACATTCACCACGTTAGCGCTCTCCTCCACGCCAGTGTTTGTGAGTTTTGGTGGGTTTGCATACATGTGTACTTTTCATTGTGTCTTCCTTAAACTTCAGCGGTTTGCATTTCCCGCGGTCACAGAAGCTCCGTCATCTTAACTAGGTGCAGCTGGAAAGTGCGAGCGCGTTGCCTCACATGCGCGTCACTCCATTGGAAATAACGAACTAACGACGCGCAGCGCAATGCATTTCACGTTGTCGCAGGTGAAAGTGACGACCGTGGGGTTTGCTCACTATTCTGCCGCCTAGGTCGCCTCTATGGACGCGCTGGCCCTGCTCAGGACACTGTTCATTTTTCTGCCGTGCCACAGAGCGTAATCTGAATAGTTTCATTTTAAATTACATGCAAATGTGCGCGTCTGGTGTGCCGCGTCGTGGCTCTGAGCGACGCATTCGGTGTATGACACCCTCTAGTTATAGCCTCAAGCAGGTCCTACACCAGAAGTGCCGCTCGGCGACACTCAGCGTCGCGCCACGCAGCGGCATGCTTTTCTGAATTCTAAACATGTTTCTATCAGGTGACACACTGGCGCTGCAAGTGTGCGATACTTTCAACTGTCATGTGCGCGCCGTGTGGCGGTGCATCCGGTGTGTGATGCCCTTCAGTCACAGTTAATTCACTGTGCTTTATTAGTCTCGGTGTAGGCTACAAGTTCGGAGCTTTAAACTAGCACACAGCTGGCTGTAAAACTATACAAAGACACATGATTCTGTACTCTCTGCTTGGTCTGTGTCTGAGTCCTACATGTACGTCTGAATGCTGGTACTTATGTTGCTTCTCTCTGTCTGCCTGTCTATTGCAATACACACAGCGGAGGAGCTCTTGGCTCCGCCCCCTTGTTAAGTTGGGCGGGAAGTCGAAACTAGTTTTCATGTGAAGCAACACGCCCCTAAAACAGCAAACTGTGTACACGCCCCCAAAATGACACTTTTTAACACATCATAATAAAAAAATCTGAATTGTGTTTTGAACTGAACCTAAACTGGCACACTCAGAAGAACCATAATATTAATATTACCTCTTAAAAAAGGGGTAAAATAGGTGCTCTTTAAAATATTTCTCATAAAGTTCAATGCTTCAGCTTCAGACTGTTTTAAACTAGTTTTTAATTATTATTATTATTAAATTATTAATTAATTTAATTAAACATTATTTAAAGTCAGCATGAACAGACGCTGCAACCTTTTTGTATTCAATGAGAAAACAGTGGGCATGGTTTAATTGTTCTACTGTGAGCTGATTGGGTGTAGTAAAGTTGGCATTACATTCAGGAAGAGATTGACAGGCGGATTGGTGCAGTGGCAGCAGTAATGCGGTTGATGTACCTGTCCGTTGTGGTACAGTAGGAGTTGATCTGAAAGGCAAAGCTCTCGACTTACCGGTCAATCTAAGTTCCTACTTTCACCTATGGTCATGAGCTTTAGTTCATGACCAAAAAGGACAAGATCTTGGATACAAACGGACGAAATGAGTTTCCTTCGCAGGGTGGCAGGGCGCACCCTTATAGAAAGGGTCAGAAGCCCTGACACCTGGGAGGAGTTCGGAGTAGGGCCGATGCTCCTCCACATCGAGAGAAGTCAGCTAAGGTGGTTCAGGCATCTGTTTTGGATGCCTCCTGGATGCCTACCTAGGGAGGTGTTCCAGGCATGTCCCACCGGGAGGAGGCCTCGGGGAAGACCCAGCACATGCTGGAGGGACTATGTCTCTCAGCTGGCCTGAGAACGCCTCGGGATCCCCCTGGAGGAGCTGGAGAAAGTGTCTGGGGTTGTCTCCTAAGACTCGGCCCTGGATAAGCAGTTTAAAATGAATGAATGAACGAATGAACTTATGAGAGAGTTGTTGTTTAATTATGATATGTAATTTAAATACAATATGTATATGTAATGTAATAAGCTTGGCTTACAGTTTTGAAGAAATTGATGTTTCCCAATTTAGACAGAATGCCCGAGCATGCCGCCCGAGATGCGTTTTAAACATGGCAGCCGAGTGAAAGGACTTGCCTTAAAGAGACTTTGGTAGGACGGCAGAGAAAAGAAAACAGGAAGTATCACGTTGCTATGCCAACCATTGCTCTGGAATAAACAAGCGATTTTGAATAAGTAAATAAATAAATAAACATTAATTAAAAAATGTTTTTACCCATTTTGTTTTATTCCATGTTTAATGAGCTGCAGCGTACACAAGACAGGCATCGGTCAAATAAAAAATGAGAATATTAAAAAACAAGTGAATCCATTTTTGCAGATATTTGAGGTAAGTTGTTACATTAGCCCTCATTACCTATTTACATATTAATAAACATTTATTTATAAATAATATTAATAAACATTTAACTGAACAGGAAGTGCATTTTCAGATTTTCAATTTTAAGATTAGAAGGGCAAACTATTTTTAATGACATGCACAGATGAATTGTTCACGAACTAGCAATGTGAGCTAACAAAATCAATATGGTTCAAATGTGTACTTTACACATGGAGGAAAACGTTTTAGTTTATGAATACAGAGAAAAGAAAATCACATACAGAAATAGTTTTTAAAAATAAACCTAAAATAATTTACAAAGGATCCTTATAGACTCACGTCAAGTTTCAGACCATAGAAAAATCATCCTTCGAAGCGAGTCGTCTTTTGTATTTTTCTTAAAGTCACTTTCAACAATTGCAACGTGACAATTCTCTTTCTTAATGCTAAATTCCCTTCAGCAAGTAAATTTTGCCAGTGTGACAGGGAAAAACGATCTCAAATCACTAAAGCGCCTGTCACTAACCGGCCAATGGAGGGCTCTTAGGAACGTCACGTGACTAAACACGGAAGCGATAGAAGCGTGCACAGTTATGAGAGTGAACAAGTCCAGTAACGTTAAATGGAACAACAAACGTCTTTCTTATTCTGCAAAATGAAGTATATAAACTGTTAGCACACACACACGTCCTCTAAGGAGCTGTTGAAAGTTTCACGAACGGAGCAATGCCTCTTGTACCTGCGAACCAGCCGCAGCTGATCCGCTCCTGCCAGAAGGATGACTACTACCAGAACAACCTGACAAACAACGCCAATGAGCTCTTCCACACCTTTGCTGGTAAAACACTCCCAGGCACATTAAAATCATCATGTATTCGAGTTATTAATAGGGCATTTTTCTTTTTGTATCTATGTTCTCTGGTTTATTGTTTAGCTACATTATGTACCGTGTCCTCTTGGAAAGAGTAACATAGATTTGGATGTTTTTGTTCATTTGATATTATAAACACGATATTTAGTGACCAACTTTGGCAGTAAAGTTTCTTTAAACTGTAATTGTGACACTGGACTACATAATCAGTCATAAGGGTCTTTTTTGGGTCACGCTTAAGCAATAAGGCTTCGTTAGTTGATGCAGTTAATGTAATAGAGGTAAAGTTGGTTTATATTCGCACATTCGTTCATTTAGAAGTCTCTATATTGTTTACCATGTTACTTTGAATATTCGATCAGAATTAGCATGCAAGTATGACTTCAAAACAACATTAACACTATCTAATTGACTGTGAACAATGTTGTACTTTGATAATCATTGGCTGCTAATATGATTTCCCTATTTAGAATTTACAAAGAATACTTTTATGAAATTATATTATTAAGGAGAATGTCTGAATATCCGAATATAAAA
>CAIGQZ010032926.1:1828087-1841200 GCA_903798205.1 Danio tinwini | reverse complement strand
TTTTTTTTTTTTTTAATCTTCTTTTCTTTCTTTTTTTATTGTTGACCATTGTTTTTTTTTATCTTCTTTTTTGAAGTCATTAAGCTTTCACATTAGTTTAGATGAATCTCCTGTTATTAAATGCTCTCTCTCTCTCTCTCTCGTTACTCATTCGCCGTTTTTCTCTTCAGTCATCAGGTCAGTCAGTCGTCGTCTCACACTTCACGCTGTATCTTGTGTTTGGAGGAGCGCAGAAACACCACCAGCACTCCCTGCGGCCATCTCTTCTGCTGGGAGTGCATTACCGAGTGGTGCAATACCAAGGCAAGACCTTCATATAGCGTTATGCTGTGAAGTTTAACATTGCTGATGTCTGATCAGTTTTTTTCTTGGTTTCTTTCATCGTAGAATGAATGCCCGCTGTGTCGAGAGAAATTCCAGCCTCACAGATTGGTTTATTTGAGAAGCTACAAGTAGACCTTGAGGTGATCGTGATGGGAATTTAGCTTTGTTGCTGTTTTTTACATTCCGCCACTGATAGCAAAACAGACAGTAATTTAAGGATTTCATGATTTGGGAATTATAAAGTGTATTGTTTTGTGCAAAAGAAGACCCACTGAAAAAATATTTAATGATGATTCCTTGGATTTACTTTTTTTTTTTTTAAGTTAAGTGGTTGTACAAACAAACCACTAAAAACTATTTATTTGGGCTGAATTTAAACAAACAAATTAAGTTGAACATTACTAAACCTAATTTGTTTGTTTTAATTTAACCCATACAAACAACAATTTTAAAGGCATAATTTTTTTCAGTGCACATTTACACGTTTGAATGTAATTTAATTTTCAAATTGTGTTTAATTTTCTAACTATGCAGATGTTTACTGTAAAAAAATGCACACAATTTTTTCAACACAATCCCTTCATCTTGTCTCAATGCAAATCGATTAAGTTAACTTAATACTTTTTACAATTTTAAGTTGATTGAACATAAAACAATTTAGTTGTCCCTAAAAACACACTTTGAATGGTGCCTTGTGTGCTGTTGGGGATGTTTTCATCCCCTCTGGGGTGATTTTGAGTCTTAATTTGGCCACAACTTTCTCTGTGTTTTAGGAAGTTGAATTAGTTTTGGTGACAAATCAAATTTTGATGAAGATTTTGGAAAAATACTTTGAGAATTTTCGAAAACTCAACAAAACTTTCGTTATGTTCAGGGCTGCTTTTGTTCCCATTGACTTCCATTTTAGTTATTTTTCTTATTGCAAAGCCATAAAACCAAATAATTACCAAAGAAGCAATTATTCTTCATTGATTGTTTGTGTTTTTTTCTGTTGGGAAGTGGTAAACTTTGTATTTTTGCTGCTGATCATCAGTTGTAGTGAAAATGGCTTTTATATGGAGTTCTGTAGAGTATAGTGTGTAAGAGAGAGACACCCTTGCGCATTTATCTTGATATGGCTGAAAAAAATCCAAATAAACAGCTAAGTTCTCAGAACATAGTAAACATAGTATTTATGCACACACACTATAATCTGCTGTTTTACTCCATAGAACTCCTTATAAAAGCCAGAAACTTTTTTGCACAGGCCTATCTAATGGGTTAATAGTGCCAACTAATGGTCAACAGTAAAAATGACACATTTTACTGGTGTCCCAACAGAGAAAACCACCAACAATTAAGAATGCATGATTATTTGATGTCAAGGTTTGAAAAAGTCATTATAATGGAAGTCAATGGGGCAAAAACAGCCACGAACATAACGAAGGAGTAGACAATTTGACCAATACACAAGGGTTAAATAAGTAGTTTGAACAAACAGCAAAAATATTTTTGATAATAATCGTAGTGTTCCTTAAATAAAATAGTTTGTATTTTTATAGAACATCAATTGACCAACATTTGGCAACAAACATACATGGAATACATTGACATACATGGCAACAAATAAAACATCAGGTTTTTAATGAAAGAAGCATAAGTTCAGGACTTCATTTATGCTTTTATTGGAAACAGACCAGCCAAGAAGCCATCTAATCATTTGCATTTTCATCAACTTTTGTTCATTGTGTTTTGTTTATATACCTTAAAATGTAAAAACCAGTCTTTCTACAATACAAGAGTGGTGTGCTTATTTTTGTATATTTTTTGACTAGTGCCTGAAGCAATAGTCTGGGATGTCTTTTAAAGACTCTTTCTGTGCTGTCATATCCTTCACAAAAGGGTTTAGCAGTTCTTGATAAGCACTCATTGTCACAATTGTAAACAAACAAACAGCTTTTTTTCTTCCACAAGGGGGTTTTGCGTCATGACAGCTTTATTTCCAGGTGAGCCAGTAAATAAAGCAGCACACCACCTCCTGGAAATCCAGTAGAATTTATGTAATTAGGTGATGAATATTTCAATTTCTGAAGGTTTATTTTGTATAGCTAGTGATGGTAAAAATAGTGTTATAAATAAATAGTTATCTAAATTAATAGTAATCCAATAAATTACTGTTTTCTCCCGTTACTGTTTCTGGCAATAATATGCAGTGTTATAATTGATATATAATTTGCAATTGAGCTCACTGAAATGTTCATTTGAGTTGGCTCTGCCTGTTCTGATGTGTGTGTTGTCACAGGAGGGGCACACAACCATCAATATCCATTGTCATGTGTGAGTGTGTAGGGGTAGGACAACCACATAACTGATAATGATCCGCTAAAATGCAGGTGACGCTTTCAAAGGAATACTACTTTTCAACTGAAACTAGTTTAGTATTGTTCTGACATGTGGGAATAATCAATAGTAGCAAAACAAGTCAATCATGTCAGTATATTTTAATACATACTTTACAGTCCCATTTCCATAACTGCAAATTTGATAGGTGACTCTCACGTTGTCCCACAGCCACATCAATATAGTATAGAATAGTGTCTAATGTTTTATAAAAATAATTTATTAAATGTAGTGTTCATTTTGTTCAACATAGGTACAGTTAGTAATTTTAATGACATGTTTTTCTTTTAAAAAGTAGTGCAATGATTGCTTTCCCTGATCATTAGTTACTTTTAGAATATATTAATTTGGTTACTAACTCGGTTACTATTGTGAGAAGTACTGTAACTAGTAACATATAACTTTTTTAAGTAACGTGCCTAACACTGACTGCCAGTAATCTTGAGGCTGTGTGTGACAATCCTAAAATATAGAGAAATCGCAAATATAGAATACAAATTGCATTATGTAAACACAAAAGATGGTTCACGTAATTAAAGCATTATACAACTTTATCCCCATACAGAAACCATCCATATTCCCCAGTTTTATCTAGAATGTGCCCAGTTTTTTTGTTTTGTTTTTGTTTTGTTGAATTCATCAATTTTAACAGTTGAAATACTAAATAAAAATAGATAATCTAATATATTTCAAATTTAAATCATAAGAAATTATATGTACATACATAATAAATGATACAGTTAAAGTCAAAATTATTAGCCCCCCTGAGTTATTAGCCCCCCTATTTATTGTTTTCCCCAATTTCTGTTTAACGGAGAGCAGGTTTTTTTAACACATTTCTAAACATAATAGTTTTAATAACTCATTTCTAATAACTGATTTATTTGATCTTTGCCATGATGAGAGTAAATAATATTTTACTAGATATTTTTCAAGACACTTCTATACAGCTTAAAGTGACATTTAAAGGCTTAACTAGATTAATTAGGTTAACTGGGCAGGTTAGGGCAATTAGGCAAGTTATTGTATAACGATGGTTTGTTCTGTAGACCATCGGGGGAAAAAAACGTAGCCTAAAGGGGCTAATAATTTTGTCCCTAAAATGGTATTTTAAAAATTAAAAACTGTTTTTATTCTTGTCGAAATAAAACAAATAAGAATTTCTCCAGAAGAAAAAACATTATCAGACATACTGTGAAAATTTCTTTGCTTTGTTAAACATCATTTGGGAGATATTTAAAAAAATAAAATAAAAAAATCAAAGGCGGGCTAATAATTCTGACTTCAATGTAGTATGGTTTTTTTTGCATATTTGTTTACATACTCAATAAGTCCAGGGTTCTGCACTTCAAAGCCGGATTAGCTGGCTAGCCAGTTAAGTTTCAGTTTAGTTTGCACCAATCTAGGGTTATAAGTACCATGAAGGCAGCTAAACTTGAATCCCTTTTTATTTGTATTTGGCTATGAATTGTGTTGACTCCCTTGCAAGAAGTCAATAACAGTATATTTGTTTCAAGGTGCATGATTGGCTGTTTGCTATTGATGTCCTGCCTTCATGTGCATTCAGATGATGTGGTCAGAATTTTGTCCAAACAGCATAAGAACAAGAATCCATTCAATGCTGTATAAATGGTGGTGATTAGAATCAATGGAGCAACATTTAAATGTCATTCTGAGTATTGTTGCTAACAATGTCCATTACTGCATGTTTCAAAGCTCAAATCATCCCAAATTGGTTGCTTGAATATGAAAGTGAGTTTATTATACTCAGATGGCCGCCACAGATATACACAGACATGAATAACGCCTGGTGCAGCTTGTTGACGAAAGGTGTGTTTTATTTTTATTGCGATAAGATTTAAGCTTTTGTGGCCTATTGATTATTGTATATGTAAAAAAAAAATGAACTGTACCATTTACACAGTCCTGTGAAACAGGAGGTTCTCCTCAATACCCACTACCACCTGCAACAGAATGTTATGGAAACAAATGTATTTTATTTACTTATCTGTATTATTTTTTTGACCAGTTAGCAAACAAGTGTATTGAATAAAAGGAACACTCCACTTTTTTTTGGAAATGGACTCATTTTACAACTCCAATAGTTGAGTTTTACCAATTTTTTTATCTGTTCAGCCGATCTCTGGCATGAGAACTTTTAGCTTAGCTTAGCATAGATCATTGAATGAGATTAAACCATTAGCATCTTGCTCAAAAAAAGAAAATGTTTCTGAATAAAATTACAAATTTAATTGAAATTAATTTAATTAATTGAAATTAAAACTCAGCTCTTCTGTAGTCACATTCTTTGGCCACTTGCTAAAAATCTAAGTTGATTCAATTATTCATGCTAAGCTAAGCTAAAAATGCTCCAGCCAGACCCGGAGATCATCTGAATGAAATATAATATGGCAAAACTCAACTGTTTATCTCTAGGGGACTTGTAAAATTTGCCCATTTCCAAGAAAAATTAAGTGTTTGTTTAACAAACAATCACATCAACTTAACTGCATATCCTTGATAACAGCCCTTATCATGTTAGCATCATGGTGGATTGTTTTGTCTCTCATATATTTATCAAAAAATAAAACGTCTGTCTGTTGTACTGGGAATAAGACTGAGTTTATTTACTGGCTCCTCCCAGCAGGTTGGTCGTGCAGTAATCTGCTAATCTTCTTAGCTCACAACAGTGTGCTCTTCGGTATAGAGGTTTTGTCCACATTTTACACAGATCATTAACTGAGGATGACACAAAATGGAGGTGTTGGCAAACAGAACATGCTGCTCCTGAGGGTGAGTGATTTTTATTTTTTTTTGTAAATACTTTTTAAAGCAGCTGTTGCCTATATGATCATAATTTTCCTAATGTAGTAGTATAAACATTTTATATCAACAATGTTTTTTTCTTTTTGATTGCAGGCCTCATTGTTCAGCCAAAATATTTTACTCAGCTAATGGAATAAGACCTTATTTTAAAATGACACCTAAGTATATCTATTTTAAGAATCCGTATAACAAGGAACATGCCGTTGCCTGAGGAAAACACAGATGAATCTCCATATGCTCCAAAAGACGATACGACTTCCTACAAGAACACCCTGCTGAGCAGACTTCCAGCTGTAACGTTTGGTTCTGAGCCCTTTATTCAGCAAACGCTCTTCAAGAGGAAAACAGACTGCACTTTTGATCTTCTATAACACACTGTGTGGAACAAGAACATGCATTCAGTTTCAGACGGTGCAAGTTACTCTAAATACGCCAGGAGAGATACAAGACCAAGCGATGCTATGGCCCTCAGATGTTGCGATGCGGCATCCAAGCATAAGTGTGTGCAATGGAAGACCCCAAAGAGGGATTTTACCAATGATTCCTCATTATCTGCGATTTCAAAGACAGCCAGCCAGCAGACTGGCTTTAATTCTGCCAACATTGCTCATAAACCCCATACCGAAGCGTTTGCTTTTCAAAGGCAAGATGAAAAGCTTTCGCCCTGTACCTTTCATGAGCTTCTCCAGTCCTCGTGGATGTCCGCAAACTTGCATTGTTCAATGCTACACTTCAATACTACTGATCATGCAATCTCTTTTATGGAACGTCAGGCGCCCAACTTATCTATGTCTACCTCAGCAGTTTCCACTCTTACAATGCCTGCTAAAAGCGAAAAGCGCACCAACATTCCTGGAGATATCAATAGACAACCTAGAAATGAGCTATTTCAGTGTTGTAATGCAAGATTTGGCTGTAGTCAGACGCAAAGAGAACCAACCCCTAACAAAACAGGGCGAAGTGTAGATTTTGTCAGACATACAAGACCTGATGGCAACAAATGTGCTTTTAATAAGGTTACAGAGATTTACACTCTTGAACAAATACTCCCACTGGTGATTCCTGAAGATGATATAAAAAAGGGTATGCAAACAAAACAAAGAGTTTCCCAAAGAGGAGCACGCAAACATGAACAAGCATCTGATGACGGCCTGGGTCATCCATTTTGTCAGCAACGTTCACCTGGTGTGACGTGTAAAGCAATGGGTGCAACAGAAGCTCAGATTCCGGCACAGGTATGTTGACTTTCCACAACCCCAAATCAAAGAAAGTTGGGACAGTGTGGAAAACACATAAAAAAAGAAAGTAGTGATTTCCAAATTTACATTGACCTGTATTTCATTGGAGACAATATTAACACAAAATATTTCATGTTTCGTCTGGTCAACTTCATTTCATTTGCAAATATACATCATTTCTTGTCATTCAGACCTGCAACACATTCCAAAACAAGTTGGGACAGGAGCAGTTTAGGGCGAGTAATCAGGTAAATTGGTTAAATAATGATGTGGTTTAAAACAGGATGATGTCAAGAGGTGATTGTAATTATGATTTAGTACAAAAGCAGCATCCAAAAACAGTCTAGTCTGTTCTAGAAGCAAAGATGGGCAGAGGATCGTCAGTTTGTCAACAAATACATGAGAAAAAAATTATTGAAATGTTTAATGCAATGTTCCTGAAAGAAAGATATGAAGATATTTGGATTTTTTGGGGGGAGAAATGGACAAAGATACAGGTTCTTGACTGGCCTGTCTGCAGTCCCGACATGTCTCCAATAAAGAATGTGTGGTGCATTTTGAAGCACAAAATGCGACAACAAAGACCCTGTACTATTGCCCACCTTAAGACTAATTTGCAGGAAGAATGGGACAAAATTACACCTAAAACACTTCATCAATTGGTGTCTTCAGTCCCTAACCGTCTTTTAAGCGTTGTAAAAAAGAATGGCAACATTACAAAATGGTATAAGCTTTACTGTTTCAACATTTTTCATATATATGTTGCAAGAACCAAAATTTGGAATGTGTTTGTTTTAAAAAAACTAAACAAAAAAAACATAAAAGTCATGAGGAACACATTAAATGATGTTTGTTATATTGTCTCCAATGAAATACAAGTCAAGGTAAATTTAGAAATCACTACTTTTTTATTTTCATTTTCCATACCGTCCCAACTTTTTCTGATTTGTGGTTGTATGCCACAGACCGAAAAAAAAAAGTCATAAATGGAGCAAGGCTCAACAGCTATATAACCCTACAGTCCAAGACTGGTTGCTCACTAAAGCTAAACAGGGCAGAGTGTTGTTATTACCTGCAAGGGAGACAACATGGGGGAAAAAACTTCCATTGGCTCTTACCCATCATGGCCTCCAAAATCATCCGCATCCACCTAATTGACTCTATCTAATCAATCCACTCCACCAGTAGCTGGTTTGTGGTGAGCACAGTTGCCCTGTGGCTGCCGTCACATAATCCAATTGGATGCTGCACATGGAAAAAATAGGAAAAAAAAGTAAAGAAGAAACATTGCAAGAATTAGATGCTTTGTTTCCAGTGGAAACAAAGCATCTAATTCTTGCAAAGTTTTTGAGATGACAGTGAAGACTTAAGGCCGATTTATACTTCTGCGTCAAGCACACGCGTATGCTACGGCGCAGCCTACGCGTAGATGCATAGCCCCTGGCCGTAACCGTCGGTGATGTTGACGCGCACCTCTCCAAAAATGTAACACGTAGCGCAAGCTCTGTGATTGGTCAGTTTGGTAGCGCTGGCGAGTGTGGGCGGAGGTGAGAGCCGCGCCCGATGCAGCGAGTATTTACAAGTGTGGAGTCCCGTAAAGGAGCTCCGGATGGAGACTGGTGTTTTGTGTTTACCTTATGATTAAAGTTTTTGCACGTCCGCCAGTTCCCGCCTCAAAATGAGCGAATTTGAGCCACTTGTACATTAAGGAAGTGTTCAGAAAAAAACAAAAAACCAGCGAAGAAACTCGACACAGAGCAAACATAAACATCTACTGCCAGCTAGCGTTTCGGAAGTGTGTTGCAGAGAAACAGAAACAGCGCTCAGAAGTATAAATGCACGGCTACGCGCAAGGCATACACCGTGGGTTACGGCGATCACTTGGCGCAGAAGTATAACCAGGCTTTAGAGAAACTTGTTCATGCTTTTATCAGCAGCAGGGTGGATTACTGTAATGGCCTCCTCACTGGCCTTCCCAAAAAGACAGTCAGACAGTTGCAGCTCATCCTAAACTAGAAATTCCAAGAGTTCAGTCAAAGCAGGGTGAATCGCCCTTCAGCTACTGCGCCCCCTACTGCTGGAATCAGCTTTCAGAAATGAACAGATGTGCTCCAACATTAGGCACATTCAAATCAAGACTGAAAACGCATCTGTTTAGCTGTGCCTTTACTGAATGAGCACTGTGCTACGTCTGACAGATCACACTGTTATGTCTTTCTTTTCTTTTTCATTCTTTTATAACCTGTTTTCACACATTTTAATCTTAATCATTATTATTATATGTTTTTATTTTCTTATACTTGTCTCTTTTATTCCTGTTTATGCAAAGCACTTTGAATTGCCATTGTGTATGAAATGTGCCATATAAATAAACTTGCCTTGCCTTGCCTTGCCTAAAGCTTTACTTAACTTGTTTATTTTTGTTTAAAAAGCTTGTTATGGCCCCAGAGGCTTATGATGACCTTGGTGAAAAGAAAATAGAAGAAAGGTAAGGAAAATATAAGCTTGGTAAAACAATATCTGTGCTTGTGAACGTGTGATAACCATTGTAAGACTATGATGACATACCTGTAATTTTAAGCTCAGCCAAATGAGTGGAATTGAATGCTCTTTAGAAACTGTGGGCCGTGTTTTGATTGAGATTGTTCAGCTCATCATTAGGTTACACCCTGAAAGAGATCCTGTTGGCACTATTTTCTTTCTAAGTAAGTGTTTCTGTTTGTAATGTGCAGGTGTGATGATCTGTACGGACTCCATCTGCAGTTGCGCTGTCTGAGGATGTGGTGTAAAAGACTCGGGTTACTCTATCAAGCCTGCCGTCATGACCGAAGAAGACTACTAAACAAAGCTCTGGATGTCCTGAGATTGGCCGTCAAGATGCGTTCGGCTCAAACTGATGTGGTGGACGGGAGGAGAAGTGCTTTTTTGCTCTCTCAGAGTTTTCACCAGGTAGGAAGTTTCTACGATAGGACAACACTGATGATATGATATAATATGCATTATGATATGATATAACTCCACCTGACAGATTCCAAGGAAACTATTGGTTTTCCCTTTGTGTACTCATGATTTACTATTGATGTAATTACAAAGAAAAATCTAAGATACTGATGTTCTTCTTGTTATTTTTCATTATTTAATAGATTTCAGGACAATTAATGTTATTTCAGCACAATTTTTTATGCTAATATTGGAACACTCCCCCCTTTTTTGGAAATAAGCTAATTTTACATCTCCCCCAGAGTTAAATGGTTGAGTTTTATCATTTTTGAATCCTTTGAACCAATCTCTTGGTCTAGCAAGAGCAATTTTAGCTTAGCTTAGCATAAATCATTGAATCAGATTAGACCATTAATATCTCGCTCAAAGATCATTTTAAAGCTTGACCCTTTTGTAGATGCTTTGTGTACTAAGACAAACGAAAATTTAAAGTTTGCTATTTTCTAGGCTGATATGGCCAGGAACTCTCATTCTTGAGATGTAATCAAGGAACCATGCTTACCATGGTGCGATATGGTATTACACATCGCCTTTAAAATAGTCCCCAACTAACTAGTTAACAACACCGCTTAATATCTTTGTGCCTGCTGCAGCCTTTAAGGTAATTTTTTACTAGAAATTATACTTAACTGGTCTAATCACGGTGGCGCAGTGGGTAGCACGTTCGCCTCACAGCAAGAAGGTCGCTGATTCAAGCTGGCGTTTCTGTGAGGTATGTGCATGCTCTCCCCATGTTGGCGCGGGTTTCCTCCGGGTGCTCCAGTTTCCCCCACAAGTCCAAAGACATGTGGTATAGATGAATTGGGTAGGCTAAATTGTCTGTAGTGTATGTGTGTGAATGAGTGTGCATGAATGTTTCCCAGTGATGGGTTGCAGCTGGAAGGGCATCCGCTGCGTAAAACATATGCTGGATAAATTGGCGGTTCATTCCGCTGTGGCAACCCCAGAATAATAAAAGGACTAAGCAGAAAAAGAAAATGAATGAATGAATGGTCTAATCACATCAGCAGGCCATCCACTTGAAGGTGTTAGCATTAGTATGAACTGATGAACGATTTTGGTTCAACATTATTTCATGTTGCTGCCAGAGCTTTAATTTGCCATCCTCTTCTCCACTGTACACCAAAACATCCACAATGTCAGCAGGAAAATCCCTGGCCTCATAAAACGGGTCATCTCTTTTCCTTCTGCCGATCACCTACAGTACATGTACGGTCTTTAATAAAGTGGTGGGCAGCATTGATGGATGCCATCTTTGCCTCAAGCCATTACCAGCTTGTTACGTGAACAGAAAATTGTTTCAATCAGCCCAGTTTCAGGCAGTCTCTGCCCACACTGAAATTTTCTGGATGCGTTTATAGGCTTTGCCAGGTGTGCCATGTCAAAATCTCATCCATTATAAGATAAAAAATGAAGTCTATAAAATGATGACTGACCTTAATTAAAAGCCAGCAAGAACACATACGATTTGAGAGCTGGCCAGTGAAGGAGCAAATCTCAGAGTTACCAACACAATCTTGCGGCAGTTCGTAACTTTTTGATGTAGTGTTTAATTCGTATGAATTTGTTTGATCTCATTCGTACAATTTAGTATGATTTGCTCATCCCCCAATGACGGTTGGGTTTAGGGGCGGGGTTAGGTGCCATGCCTCCTTTTTAAAATCGTACATTTTCGTACGACTAAACTCGTATGAATTAGCCACTAAACTAAATACATACGCTTCCTCGTGAGATCAAGCTGGAGTTACATGCAAACTATTCCAAAGTTTGAGAGCTACAGTTGAAAACGTTTTACCATCCTTAACTTTACTGAAACAACATGGGACAGTAAGAAGAGTTTGATTTCTAGACCTAAGTAAGGAGTCAGAAATCACTCATGTATTTTGGTGCAAGTTCAGATAAACCATTGCACACAATTACAGCTATTTTAAAATTATTTCTGTACAGTACAGGAAGGCAATGTAGGGGTAAATATGATTCCTCTTTTTTTGTTTCAATAAAAAGCCTCGCTTTGAGATTTTGAACAATTTGTAGGCAAGAAATGGCTGTTTGTGGCAGGCCATTATTAGGAATTACAGTAATATAGGTAGTGATGTTACAAAACCATGGATTATAGTCTTAAATTTTTTTTGTGTGTGGCAGAAAGTTTTAATTTAGCAATTGATCTCAGGTGAAAGAAAATCGCTTTTACCACTGTGCTAATCTGTTTCTCAAAATTGAGAAATGAATCAAATGTAACCCTAAAAAGAAATGACCTAAATTAAAAACAGATGAGGACCTACCTAGTGTTGCTGAAAATCCAAATTTTGCATTTGTTTTCATTTAATTACAAAAAACGACTTGCCATCCAGCATTTTCTCTCTTCAAAACAGTCACAGAGAATGCGGAAGGAACCACTACTATCCATTTTAACTTGAAAATAAAGCTGTGAATCGTCAACATAACAATGGCAGGAGATCTTATATTTCATAAAACGGCACCCAGGAGAACCATTAAAGTGAAAGGAAAGAGAACCTAAAATAGACCCTTGGTGCACACCATATGATAAGGGATTGAACGTTTGTTCGTTTGTTCATTCTATCGTTCTCATTGATTCACTTATTCATTCATTCATTCATTCATTTATTTATTAATCAGTCTATTCTTCATTCGTTTCCTACTGATTCACTTCATTAATCTATATCTATCGTTTGTTCGTTCAATCGATTGTTCTCATTGATTCACTCATTCATTCATTCATCAATCTATTAATCAATCAGTCTATCTATCCTTCGTTCGTTCTCACTGATTCTTTTTTTCATTCATTTATTAATCTATCGTTCGTTTGTTCTTTCTATCGTTCTCATTGATTCACTTATTTATTGATTCGTTCAGTAATCTATCTATCAATGAATCTATCTATCCTTCGTTCGTTCTCACTGATTCATTTTTTCATTCATTCATTATTCTTTCGTTCATTCGTTTGATCAATTGTTCTCATTGATTCACTTATTCGTTCATTAATTCATTCATTAATCAATCTATTAATCAATTAGTCTGGTTATTCTTCGTTCGTTCTCACTGATTCACTTTTTCATTCATTCATTAATCTATTGTTTGTTTGTTCGATCATTTGTTTATTCTATCATTCTCATTGATTCACTTATTCACTCATTCATTAATCAATCTATCCTTCATTCGTTCTCACTGATTCACTTCATTCATTAATCTGTCTATTGTTCCTTCCTTCGATCGATTGTTCTCATTGATTCACTTATTCATTCATTCATTCATTAATCAATCCATTAATTAATCAGTCTATCTATCCTTTATTCGTTCTCACTGATTCACTTTTTCATTCATTCTT